>JABUQX010021040.1:55000-60000 GCA_015478945.1 Trachelipus rathkii | reverse complement strand
GTATGGGAAACGCCCCCCCTGTGTTCCCGTCGGCTCGAGCCCCCTACATTGCCCGTGTAATACCTTTACACATAATACATTTAAATAATATTTTTATTTTCACGCTAGAAAACAAAAAAAATAGCCCAATATTTATTTTATTTAATTTATTTATTTTTTTTTACATTTTCCCTACACTAAAATTTACAAGGATTCCAAAATGTATTCTTTCGCTGTAGCTATGTAGTTTTTGAGCATAAATGATTTTTTTCCATATCTTTTTTTTTTTTTTTTTTTTTTTAAAGTTTGTGCAAACCGACTAGCCCAAATTCCAAAAATGTATTCCTTTTTCCTGTAACTATTGTAGTTTTTGAGATATGGATCGATGATAGTCTGTCGCTCTAAACCAAAATATCACGCTTATGTAGAAAAACAAAAAATTTTCACAATTTTGTCGGTAAATAAAAATATATAAGTAAGTGAGCTTCCACACTTTTAAGAATATTAAAATTTTTTTTTAGATATTATTTAAATCTTACTTAACTAAACTTATAATAATTAATAATTTCACCTCACTAAACTTATGTTATTAATTTATTTCACTTTCCATTAAACTAAACTTATATTAGTAATTTATTACTTCCATTATTTTCAATAACTAGCTATCTAACTTATTAGAAAAAAAAAGTTCAATCTTTTAACACTATGAGGCGTTGCTGTTCATTGTGTTTGATTTAGTTGATTTTAAAATAAAATCGGCTTTAGCGTAACTGGATGCTGATAATCAACAAGAGCCTATATATACTAATATATATATATATATATATATAATATATATATTATAATATATATATATATATATAATATATATTATATATATATATATATAATATATATATATATATAATGACAGCCTCCAGAAAGCATCATTCTTGTAACAACCAATAACAGCTACAAGAAATATAAATAACATTTTTGATTTCAGCAAGCAATTTCATCGAGAAAACCTTAAAAAAAATTATTTTATTCTATTATATATTTATTAAAAACACCTTAAATATTAGTATAAATCTTAAGAGCTGGCAGCGACGCTCTCTTAACATTCAATTCCTGCACGTGAGCTCAACTTACGAGAGCAAGAGGTCCAAATTGTTTTTTATAGTGCTCTGGAGAAAATGTTAATTTTCTTTTTTTTTCCTTTTTAGGGGGTTCGAGCCGACAGGGGACAGAGGGGGGGACAAAGTCCCCCCGTCGTCCCCCGTTAGGCCGGAAACCCCGACTCTGTCCATCTTTCTGGTTTACCCTTGGGTAGTCTTTTAGTTAAAAAAAATCGTCATATGGCGATTTTGACACTCCCACGTTAGCGTGGAGCTCCTTCGTCTTCTCAAAAAAAAAAAAAAAAAATGATCATTATCATAGAGATTTCCAACATTTTTAACAATTTTAAATTTTCAAAAGCCGTTATTTTTTTTTTTCATTTTCAATGGATGAAATTCTCCTGCGTAATTCGCAGTTTTCTTTAACTCACTGTTTCGATGCTTATTTTTTTTGTTACATGCAAACAATAAGCTTTAGACCGTCTGACCTATAATATATATATAATATATATATATATATTAATAATATAATATAATATATATATATATTATATATAATAATAATAATATATAATACTTATATATATATATAATTAATATTATTATATATTATAATATAATATATTAAATTAAATATATATATATAATATATATTATATATATATATTATAAGATATATATATATAATATATATATATATATATATAATAGGGTATATGAATGAATGGACGTATCAAATAAGGGTCAATTCCCTCTGCAAGCAATTTTGTAACATTTTCGAAAAAGAAAGAAAAAAAATCCTTGTTATCGTTAATTCACTTAATAATCATTACACCGTTGAAAATTTCTTCAGAAAAAAACTGTTTGAATTAGTGACCTTTGGGACACGAATCCGCGCCCTTTCGTTTCCATTTACTTACGCGCCAAATTTAGTTGTGACGTCATTCTTCCCCACTCTCCCCCTCCCACTTTCATAAGAGGCGCGCGCGGGAAAATTGAACAGTAATAAACGGACTCGTTACATAAGTATCCTTTCCCCCTCCCCCTCCCCCTTTATTTTCCTATTTCATCCTACTTTTTCCTATTTTAAGTTGTCAAATGAGAGGAAGAAAATTCAAGTCGAGAGTTCGTTAACTCTGTTGGGAGGGAAATTAATGAAAATTATTGCCTCTTGCAGGATATTTTTTTTTTAAAGGAAATTTGTTTTTAACTTTACTTTTGGGATTGGAGGAAAGAATCTCTACATACTGCTTATCAGCAATTAGTTTTAACTACTTTTATTAAACTATATGGTTAGGAGATATATATAGTATATATATATATTATATATATATAATATAATTATATATATATAATATAATATATATATATTATATATATATATATATATATATATATATATATATATAATATATATATATTAATATATATAGTATAAAGGACCCTCTTCTATTTTACGACTCCGTCAGTTTGAATTTTTTTTCTGGTTTTTTTTTAAATATATTTCTAGTATATGATCCTAATAATCAATTTAAGTGGTAACGGACATGATTCAAAAAAATATATAGGACCCTTATTACGTTTAATAATTTTAGTTTTAATTTTTTTTCATTTTTTTTTTTTAACTAAAGAATATCAACTACAAGGGTATAAAAATTCGCAAATAGATGTATGACAAGGAGTCTACGTAGGTATTACTAATTACTATCGGCTTTATCCAGGGGGAACTGACTACTAAGGGTAGATATAGACTAATTTTCCACCCTCCGGTATGGAAGGGTCTCCAGGAATACCGCGCCGCTCTATATTTATGTGTTCATATCGAAATTTAGGGAGATTTAAGTCGCGGGTTCCATCCGTCACCTTCGCCCATATATCCGTTGAGAGAGCGCGTATGGTAGAAAAAGTAAACACATATCCCCACACATTCTAGTTATGAATAGCCGCGAACCGCGAATCAGACAAGAGACACAGTTCTCTATCTTACAAGAAAACCTAAATGAATGCAACTTTGATATTATATTCTGTCTTCGATCTTTATACCATCTTTAAATATAGTATATCGAGAAATAGTATTTACGCTGCTTCCTCAAATTATTATAAAATATCGATCTCACATCATGTTAAATTTGGATTCTGAGCTGTTAAAAATAATCGTTCATATTAATATACGCTATGATATTCCCATAATAATGTATTTAGGTTATTTATTTACACTGTAAATGAGTTGTACTAAATTTTGTAGTAAATAATTATAATTTATTATAAAATAAAATATTATATATTTTTTGTTTTATTTTATTACAGTATTTAGTAATATAATATAGAGACTTTTATTAATACTAACTTAGAATTCCAAAATATGTATTAAAATTGAGTGATTATTACTAGTAAATGTCGTACTTTTATTTCACGAGATATTTACTTCAATTTATTATAATACTCAATATTATCAAAAAAATATTGATATAGTTTGTAAAATAAGAGAGATAATGATGCAAGATTAATTAAGTAATTCATAAATAAACTGATCATTCGCATTACTTTTTGATTATAGTAAATTTCACACAGTCTCATTCGTTTTAGTTTCTACAAGAACTGAGCAAAAATTTCGCACCTTTTTGTTTTTGACTTACAGTAATATAGTCAATCCTTATGGTCTAATAGCTATATTAAATAAATACATTTAGTGAAAGATAACATAATAATAAAGTGTATCAAAAGAAAAAAAACAATCCTCTTTTAACATACTTTTATAGGGTGATTCCGTCTGTAACACAACCCTAGCACACAAGAAAGACCGAGAAAGAGTATGCGTACATATATATAGCTACTATATTAAAGTATATATAATAAAATCATAACACATCTACAAAAAATTAATCATACAAGTAACTCATATATTATGTATTTATTTAATTGTAGAATATAAATTAATAATTATAATTTCACAATAAATGTTAAGACCCTAGTGATTATTCTGGACTCCAAATGTAATAAATTGAACAAAACCTCTTTGTCTATAAATAATGGACCTACTTAATGGATAGAATTATTAGGAAGGATAAACAGGTATAGATAGCAAGTAATAAAGAGTTAGAAATGTTTGATATTAAATGTTGATTGAGAACTAGAGAATATCCTTTTACAAACATAATTGATTTTTATTCAAGTGATTAAGCATAGATAGAGACCGCTTTATCTAATGCAAACATCTAAAAACTAGGGTTGGCATATGACGCAATATATAAGTAATATTGATATAATATATCAACAGAAGTGCTTTGTGGCAGGTATGTAGTGCGGAGAGTGTCGTGCGGATGTAGGTGGTGCAACATGTGAAACAATAGCAGTCCGTCAGTTGCTGTGCGATCGAACACTGAGCATACAAAAAAAATAGACATAGCGTTAATTCGAGATGCGGTCCTGGTTAGTCGAAAATTGCTTTAGTGCGAGCAGAATTCCAGAGGTATGATACTATATTTCGGGTTCTCGGTGAACATTCGTCTGGAGTAGATGGTACCGGTGAGCGGTCCGAGGTGAAGGTCAGTGCGTGTCGGATGCTGCGGAGAGAGATATCGGTGCTGTCGACAGAATCGCGAGCGTCCTAACTCAATATGTCGCGACACACATGGATACCTTCCACAACAAGAGTCAAACGTTCATACACAGGGAGTCACAACGCTTATCACTATCTAGCGACATTAACATAATCTTTTAACAATAAAAGCAGATCCCACTAACATTGAAACAGAATCACCCGGCTAATTAACACCGTACACAACACCTAGCATAAGCACAAAGCTGAATTTGATCCTGTAATAATATAGAGTCTGAGTACCCGCTCCGCGAACATTAATAAACATACATACAAGATACGAAGACCTCTCATGCGCGAACAAAAAGAGCAGACCAATGCGAGAG
>JABUQX010021040.1:5000-45000 GCA_015478945.1 Trachelipus rathkii | reverse complement strand
TATATATATAATTATATATATATATATATATATATATATATATATATATATATATATACGGTATATATATATACTATATAGATATATATATTATTTGTAAAGGTATTACACGACAATGTAGGGGACTTGAACCGAAGGGGAGCACAGGGGGGACGTTTTCCACATACCCCGTAGGGAGGGGCGGAGGAACCCCCGCACACCTAATAACCATAGAGCGGGGGTTCCTGAGATCCCTCCCGGAGGGGAGGGAAATAGATCAACCCCGATAGTTTCCCCGGAAGGATCGCGAGAAGACCCACGACTCGCTTGGCCATTGGTTGCGGTCATATACCCTTGGGGTTATTCCTTTAGTTTTAAAAAAACATAACAAAATTTACTCAGATAAGTCTAATTATATTTTAACGAGTCAAACGTAATAAAAAAAGTCTTTAACATAGGTTTCTACTCCCATATTACTATAATTAGCTTACGATAAATTTTCTTTTTTTACATTTCTTTACTTAAAAT
The DNA here is from genome assembly GCA_015478945.1 of Trachelipus rathkii. NCBI lineage: Eukaryota > Metazoa > Arthropoda > Malacostraca > Isopoda > Trachelipodidae > Trachelipus > Trachelipus rathkii. Next base: position 44,493 of record JABUQX010021040.1, on the reverse strand, counting down.
TTTACCAGGACTTTTTTCAAAATGTTATTTTCCTTTTCCACCATGTAGCTATTGTAGTTTAAGATTTTTTTTCTTTATATATTTATATACGTATCATCACTATATATATACTATTCTTTCCGCAATTTAAATTGAAATCTGTACCAGCATTCCAGCATGTATTCCTTTTTCCGGTAGGCTTCGTCTTGTAGTTCTTTGAGATGATAATGGATTGTGGCGCTCCTTCTGTCATAGCGCAACGGCGTGCTCATGGGGCGCAGCACCAATCTGCTGCTTCTAGTGCTATCACCGTAGACGTTTAACTATAAATATATAGCATAATGTTAATAACTATATCACGGACGGCTTGTTAGTAGCTATTCCCCATCTTACTCGCAATTGCTTATATATTATATTATATATATATATATACTATTATATACTTAAAATTATATCATATAATATAGTATATACTATATATTCATATATATTATATACATATTTATATAACCTATATGATAATAGTCACCTTGATGTAATACTTTTTTCAAAAATGGAGTAAAAATAAAGAGGATTGCCGAGCTTCCGGATCCATTTAGTCCATACTTCGATCATCACACTTTTCAAGGGACTCAAGATATGGATGTTCACGAAAGCTCAGCATCCTTGTTATTATGTTTCTGTTCATTTTAATTTAAATGTTATGTATTAATAAATATTCTTTACTTTCCATTTTTTACCTTAACCAATTCTTGTATTTTTCAGCGTCACTCCTTTGTTGCTCGTCTATTGCTCTCTCTAATTCTTTTCTTTCTTTCTCTTTATTTATGTTATACTTACTCAATTTTTCGTCCTTCGTATTCCCACTTATATATAACTATATTATATATATATATATATATATTATATATATATATATATATTATTATATATATAGTATATATATATATATATATATATATTATTATTTGCTTCCCTTTTAACGGGGTTATTAGAAGATCTATAGGTCTTTAGATCTTGGGTGTCCGTGGTCAAACCTTGACCAAAGGACATTCCAAAAAGATTTTTACCCAAATCCTAACACAAAGTCGCAAGATTGCATGCTTCTTTCGTATACCCATTAAGTCAGTTCCAGTGTGATTGGACCAGATTACTGGGAGCTTCTCAGGTGTTTTATAAGACTTCTTCTTTTTATTACAACCCAGCCGTTCAACTAGCATTGGGATCCACCACGATGCATTGGTTGTTTTCACTTCTTCTGATTTTCGTTGTTTGAGTCTTTGCATAACTTTATCTCCATTTTCCCTTTCTATGCCACCACGTATATTATCATTTTGGACTCTCACTTTTATTTAATATAATCCACTTTTGATCTCTTCTTATCTTCTGACTACACATGTCCGGTTCTATTATGGACGGGACTGCTACATCCGTTGGGATGAACAAGGAATCTATAGAAAGTCAGCAGGCCACCTTCATTCCTTTCTTCCATTTCCGGGGGCATTGTGTTTCCAATAGCTGCCCGCTTCCTGTCCTGATATTATACTCTTGGCACAGTTTAAAGTGGATCAACCTGCAAATGGTGTTATGCCTTTCAGTGTTTAGATGTCTATTTAGCAGAGTCTGACATCCTGCTAGAATGTGAGGGACAGATTCTGTGTCTTGGTCGCACACTCTACATTTGTCGCTGATGTTCTCTCTTTCTGTATGCTTTCGATGCTATCTTGTCCTAATTGTTCTATCTTGAGCAGCTATGATCACTCTTTCCTCTTCTGCTTGCAATCGTCCCCTCGTGAGTATCTCCACTGATTTTTCCTTATCTATATAACTTTCGTCAATGATTTTCTTGTATTCTTTTGCCATTGCTTGTTGCCGATTGCCGATTAAATCTTTGGTGAATGATAGGGGACTAAGTGTCGAGTGTGCGAGGATCTTGCTTGAGGGTATGCTGGTACCGGTGTTAATGTATGGAAGTGAAACGACAGTATATAATAGTAGGTATAGATCTAAGGTGCAGGCTGTAAGATGGTAATCTTAGGGATGTGTTAGGTGTGAGGAAGATCGATAACGAATGAGGATGAACGGATCTAGGGACCCACTCTCGTGAAGTTGCGAAAATAAGGTGTAAATGAGAGAATACACTGGAAATGTATCGAGATGGTGTTGGTCTGATGGATAGATGAATGGAAGTCGTTGGTCAAGGCGAGTGAACAGAGAGGTGTGTTGGAAACCGACCGAATGGGAAGAAAGAAGAAGTGAATTGAGTCTGTAAAAAGGAATGTTGAGAGATTAGGAATGTGTTTGGATGAGGTGAGAAGAAATGTTTGTAATAGGAATGAATGGCGTGGTTTTGTGAGGGCGGTGGCTGTGGCCTTGGACCCAGCGGGATGAACCCTGCAATTGACGACATACTACAGTGAGTGATTGTCACGAAATATGAAGTTTTAGAGCGGAGTACCGGTTGTGACACTCGTCGCGCTAAGGCTATGAAGGCATGGTATGCGGAGGGGGTGGGGCTTTCTTTTTCGATTTTGGGCACCTTAACTGTTTTCTTACCTTTCCTGTTAGTGCTAATTTGCGGAAGGCATCTCACCCCCAATACTGTGATACATGAGAAAGTATGGATATATAATTCTTACCTTATAATATATTATATATATATAGTATATTATATATATATATACGTATATATAATATAATATAATATATATATATATATATCTATATTATAGTATAGTGTAGTATATAATATATATATATATAATATATATATATATATATATATATATAATCCCGTTATTTAACTCATCCTCACATATTAAAAACAGGAGCAAAAAAGGCTACATTAAACCGCGTGGAGCCGACGTTGGGGAAAATTTTTCGAAGAGGTAATGGTCAAACTTATTGGATCTTGTAATTGTCCCCAAAATATACATGGCACGGGTCAAGAAGAAAATTTTTTAAATCTCTGCTGTTTCAAGATATAGCCTACTTAGAAGTAAGTCAAATGAGATTAAATTTCTAAAATCATGCTGACATTTAAAGTTGCATTAGCGAAACTATTATCATATGCATTGTTTAAAAAATTTGAATGCATTTCTGCAGAAATGAACATTAACAATTAAATGTTTTATATGAATGCCAGTATAATTATTTTATCAATTTAGACTAATTAGGATTGGCACTATTTTCAGCTGCTGTAAGGAGTAATCATTCGGCAAGTGCTGCATCAGATGTCGAAATTGAAAAGGCAGTGGGAGAATGGTTGAGGAGGGTTGTTGACCGATTGCCAAGGAAGAAAATCCTGTGCAAGTAAGAGGCTATTGAAACAGTATTTGATAAGACGTAATAAACTCAATTATCTTTACAACAGCTTTGCCATGATTAAAACCCAATTCACACAGTGAACCACCATTAATACCTTACATCTCATGCATGCACGAATCATAAAGGTCATAATTGAAAACTGGTAATCATCAATTAGAATTACTTGGCCTTGCATAAAAAATCGCATTCATTAGTTCACATCCCTACATAGTAACATCATTCTAATCCGATATTTCCCATTTATTATTTTGACGCTTTAATTGTACTCTCTGATCATCATTTTCAATTATACGTTAAGATAATTTATGTTGAGGCTGATATGTCATAATCAGTTATTTTCAGTATTTTCTTCAGAGAGTATCAAATACTTGGTTCCTTGGACCTCATGCGGTGATCCCAAAAAGGTCCGATTGTGAATTCTTCAGGGAGTATTGCAGCTCGCTGTCAAGATTTTAAGTAACCTGATTACGAAGGCAAATTTGAATAATATATTAGTATGCCTTTTATTTTTCTTCATTCAAGTAAATAAATACGCGTATAGTATTATCAATGTAGGTATACAAATATATCATAATAATTAAGATACTCTACTTCAACGGCTTTTAAGATTTATATATCTTTTCATAATGATAATCATATAACTATGAAACCGTTATGTGCGATTTTTATTATAGGGAAAAAATTTCACAAAAAAAAAAGGTTCTATATTTAATCATTATTTGAAATTTTTACAATGATACTCGAAATACGATACTAATATCAATAGGACCTTGAATATTTATTTTCCATGACTACTAATTTCCAAAACACTTAAAATAATGAGTAGGGCTGATACGTGTAGCATTAATTAATTAATAAAAATAAATAAGAATAAATATAATAAAAGATATAATAATATAAAATTAGTAATAAAATTAAAAGAGTAAAATTATTAATTAAAAATATATATTAATAATAAATAGATAAAAAATATATCAAAAAATGATAATAAACGAATTAGAGTGAAAAAAAACATATAAAATACAATTTAAATTTGAATAAAAAGAGTAATCAAAATAATACATTTATCACTAAAATAATAATAATTTATATCTTAATATTACTGAGGAAAACAGTGTAAATTGAATTAATTATGAGAAGTCTCATCAAAATCTCAATTATTTTTCAAAGTAAGTAATATAGATTCAAATGGTTAATCTTTATACCTGTTATTTATTACTGGAAAATGAACATATATTATGTATTTTATCTCGCATATTTTTAATCTGTCATTTTACGTCCAGACGTCCTTCAGTTTTATTGTAAATGTAATAAAAGTGTTATTATTATATTTAATAATATACTTATTTTTTACTAAATAAGATTGGATTAAGCAATAATGTGCGAACAAAAATAAAATGAGTAGTATTAATCAAAGAATATTAATTGAATTTGTATTAATGAAATATGTTTTATAATTATAGTTAGACATAAATATTTTAATAATAATTAAATTATAATAATTCAATAATAATAATGAATCGAAAATATAAATAATGTCGAAATAGATCACATTACAATGAATTGATAACAGGTAAAGACTACATATTAAGCTATGTTATACATTAATATAGAATTTACAATTGATTTAACAAGAATGTCATCACACGACCGCATCAAACTGAGGTGACAGATAGACGTAAATTTCACAAATGAGATAATAGATAATGAAGTAATAATTAATTATAAATCTTTCTGTAATTATAAAAACACATATGATAATAATATGTATATATATAATATAATTATATATTATATTTTAATTTTAATTATTATTTTCAATTATATTAATATTATTATATCATTTATTATTATTAATTTATTAATTTATATATTATTAAAATATTAAAGTATAATAATTATTATATATAATTAATATTCATTATATTATTTAATAGTATTACTGTATGAACAAGATTTTTAATAAATATAGAATATTCGGAACCGAATCTTAATAAATTATATACTGAGTAAAAATTACACAAAATATAACTCGAAAATTCGTGAGTGATATATACGGTATATAATTTCAGTATAGGTTATATATCTACTATGAGTTTTTTGAATTTAAGTTGAATATAGATCAATAATAGTGAGCAAATCTCTGTTTTGTGAAAAATTTTAAGAAAATTGTACAAAATGTATGGTGAGGTTTAGAAGATACTTAATAAAACTGCTATTGATTTTTCCTAGTCACTGTTAGAAATATTGAAATTAAACTGATTTTCAACTTATATTCTAAAGTTATAGTACTTTTGAATAGTATAGTACTATATAGTATACAGTATAGCAGTTGGTACAGTGGTAGTATATGAATCAGTGTGTGTGAAATAAGCTTCATTACGGTGGTAATATTTTATATGCGTTTTATTAGCTTTAAGTTTATTTTATTAATTTGAGTTTTTTTTATTCATTTTAATGGTTTTTTTATTTTCACGGTTTTTTATTATACTATGGTATAAATTATGTACGATCACGCCCCTACAGATTAAATTATCTACTACAATATCTCTGAAAAATGATCGAGCTCTTTGTGTGTAAGCATAAGCATGTTTGTTTCTTAAGAGATGCCTTATAGATAACGTAAAACATGTAAAGGATAGATAATTTGGGTTGTCTGAGCAGTGCTCATAGTTTATATCACACCGAATATCGGTTCACCACGTTTAGATTATACTCCCAAGACGATTCTACTCTCGATTATACATTTACCATATGTCAGATTGCACATATCTCAATTTAATATTTATTGAGATCTAAAATTGAATGAACTATCTTGTACTGACAAAATATTTTTTTATAAAATATGAGAACCTGAAGGTATTTAGAGCAATGTTTTTCCATTGCATATCTCATAAAATAAGAAATAATTAAACCATAAAAATATGTTTCAATACTAAAGACTATTATAAATCGGATGTATCTACCTACGGATATTCTCGCTGTGTTTCTGAGTACATGTCGAGCCTGTCTTGTATACTAGTGAGTATTTTATATAGTTATGTAAGAATCTAAAAGAGTCGATATAAATATACTACATTTTTACAATATTTGCCACTCCTCTGTCATTTCTCACGTATGTACTAGGCAGATAATGTCTAAGCTTCTTCTCTACCGACAATAGACCACATATGATCTATACCAAGTGAGTGTGTGCAGTGCTTTAACCTTACAGCAACTACTCGATGATAATAGAAATTGTATTTTGCATCGAATGGGTAATTCTTTACAATAGTGCACTCTCAACACTATATGAGGTGAGCACTTTACTATAAATCCACTCTAGGCACAAAATTCGAAGATAGGTAATAAAAAATTTTTTTACTCTCCTACAATATCTTACTCAAAAATATACTCTATAAAACACTCAGGATGATAATGATTTATGCACCATATCTCTCCAGATAAATCAAAAAAACATGCTATATACCTATCGCCACGCACAAAAAATATTATTTTAGTGATTATTATTATTATTATTATATTTATTTTAAATATTATTATTTATTATACTAACCGATAGGCCGCTTTCAGCACGGTCAGTTATTGTATGTTAATTGTCTTTTATGTATTATTTGTCTCAATATGATTATTATTATTATTTTTATTATTATATTGCTGCTATTTAAAGATTATGATGTATACTTTATTTATTAATTCAAATATTAATATCAATTGCGTACATTTTTTGAATCAAAAATATGCATATTAGGTATATTATTAAATTAGTGACATACATTAAATGAGTATCATAATCTCACTGAGTATTATTTATGTTATGTTCAATATTTATATATTTTTTATTACTTCTGTGAGTGTAATTTCCTCAAGTTGTTTTATTATTATTATTCACCATCACTGTCAATAATATTATTATTATTCTCTTAATTTATATTCAGATTATTTATGTGTTAATTTATTGTATTAGTTTTTTTGATGTATTTGTTACCAATTTATGCATCTTCAGTATAAATATATAATATTATATTATATCATCATCATATATAAATGTGTATAAATTCATTTTGAATCATTAGATCAATATTGTGTATCTATATATATAAATTATTTAGGCCATATTATTATTAATGGAATTATTATCCTTATGGTATAGTTCTAAATTATTTTTACCTCCAGTTGAGTTATCTCCGATACTATGCTTATCATAATAAAATCTGATATAAATCATATTCGAGGTACAAAACCTATAATTTAATCTATTCACATTGTGATTTTAGTGTATGATGTTGTCCATTAGGCAATCCAAATAAATTATCTATCTATATTATTATTATTGACATTCTCTTATTTCTTCACCTGACATTTTAAACAATACAATAGATATTTATATATAATTGGATAACTCAATAATTGATTTAGTAACGTTTTCGCGCTTGAGTCTCGTTACTTTTATTATCTATCATAATCTTGTGTTTGTTCTAGTATCCTTTAATCTTTTATTTATCCTTGTACTGATGGTTATAAGTAATCTCACATTCCTTAATTCGTGATATACACATTTAAAAAATAAATTAATATATATTTCCCATATTGAGATCTAAAGTTCGCAATTGTAATGCTTTTGTTGTCTCTTATTAGTATCACCAACTATATCTTATATTATCTTCATTCTCTTATATTCATATCTCTAATTACTCGTTTCAATCATCCAATATAGATCTCGGACATTATTGACTAAACATATGAAGTTATGATTATAATCTTGTTGTGAGAATGAATTAATTTTATTCTAGTCTTTTCTCGTGCATGTCCTCACTTACACATTATTCTTTTATTCGTTTCAAAAACCCCGAAACAGATGATTAATTTGTGTGAAATTGAAATTAAGAAATGCAAGTACTATTCAGTATCACTGGATTTGCTATGTTATTGATATTTGATCCCAATAGGGCATCTAAAAATAACCAGAATTCTTTTATCGTTTCTCAAAAAATTTGCGGATTTAATTGAGCGAAACAAAAGATATAATGCACACTATGATGTACAAATTATGAATATCCCTTGTGATGATCCATAATAATTTTCAATATGTCGCTGTGATTACCCTTACTGTAAGTTAAAATAAACAAATTGGCACTAGGTACTGGAGACAATCTATATTAGTGAGCGTATCGAAATAGACACACTTTAATTACTCTTCTTCGGATTCTATTATGGATGTGTCAACTCAAAAATAGTAATCTATATGCATCCTCAAAACAGCTAGAGCATTAGAAGACCTCATCCTTGTTTAAATCTCAATATACCAATTAAGGGCCATCAATGTGGAATAGTTGTATAGATGGATATCCCTTGGACACTTTTTACATCCAAGAATTGCAACGTTTGGATATCCAATTGATAACTTGTTCTGTTAGGGCTGAGAATACATTTATTTTCATTTTCAGAAAAATATAAAATAAGCACAAGTTTTATTTTTTACTCTGCATATTTAAACAAATAATGAATAATAACACTTTAAAAAAGTAATACCACTCAATAAAAAAATAGTATTCAACTTATTTGACTATTTAATTGTTTATTTAATAAAAGGCAAATTTTTTCTGTGAAATGTTAATTGTAAATACTTACTATTTATTATATATATTAATGTCTTATTTACCGTAGGCGGCCGGTATTTTTTATATTAGGGGGGTGGGGATAAATAAAATAAATAAATATATAAATATAATATATAATAATAAATAAATTTTTTTATATTTATAGATACCTTTATTATTTTTTTTTATTAGTGAATATTTTTATTGCGCATATTCACTTTTGATTTGATGATTATACATTATATATTTATCATAAGTATTACTAAAGTGAAATGTGGTGACACAATTTGTACAAAATTTCTGATATCTATATAATATGTATCTAAGGATACGATAAATACAGTAGATAGTTTCCAAGAGTATAATCTTAAATTACGGCAGGTTCATTAAATAGTAGTATATTTTCTAGATAGAAGAAAGCTGAATAAGAATCTAGCATACGGAATACTCACTCACTAATAATAATCTGAATATAGAATTGGAAATGGATATTATAGTATAAATTAGTGAGGCTATATTTATTTCAATAGTTGGAAACTGAGATATTATTATGGATATGCTGGATAAATGGTATATATATCATACAAATGTAATACACTAGAGAGTGAATAATATCAAACCTAGAGTACGATAAATCGTAGTAGTTACCACGATAATCATACTAAACCTCAGTGATAAACTTTATATATACAGAATCGATTCAGTATGAATGTATTAGATAAATATTCTACTTACGTTAATATCCGATATATAATCTCACGCCTATGTTCAAAAGAATAGTATATGAACTCAGAACTAATCGATTTTCAATAGACAGATATCACGCTCAGTATTGTTAAGTTATATGTGTATATTCTTATATACGAATCAAGTAAGTTTCCTCTGTGAATACCTAATATCGTACTAGGTTCATATATAAGTTAATAGACAGAATCGGTGACTAGTACACAGTGAGAAATCTGTAATCATAAGAAGTATATAATATATATATATATATAGTATATAGTGATAATAATAAAGTATTATTCGTGAGAATAGTAAGCATCTAAATAATTAGCTAACTAATTATTTTTTTTTTTTTAATTAATTTAGAGCAGTACGAGATTTGATATAAAATATTAAATATCAATATAATTTCATAAATTAATTTGCGAATTTCAACAATCACAATATTTGTGATAATAATAATCTGTAGATCTCTCATCATCAGAAATCACTCTAACGCGTAGTAAAACTTGTGAGTGTATCAGAATTCAATTTCATTAAAATGTATGGAATAAGTTACCTTACGATTGATCCTGAAATTCACTATAGGCATGTTTCTAAAGTTAATTTGATCAGTATATATACTAAACATAGATATTTTATCAATAATAGTATAGTATATAGTTTCTTACATTATTTACCACATTGATATTATTTATAACACATTGTTTATCCTCATATTAGGTACTAGGAAAAGCCAGAACGAAATATAGCAACTTATATATATCTCTCAAATAAATCCAAAGAAGTCGTTAATCGCTAAATCGGAATGATGGTATCTCCGTATATTACTCGCGTAAATATCTTATAATGAGTGATTAAATAAATCAATGTTATGTGTTTAGTTTAGGTATAAAAATCACCTCGGTTTCTCGGTAAATAAAACCGTTTATAGCTTATAAAGATCTCATGAGGATAAATACGTAAATACTAGGTTAATTAGACTCCTTAAAATCAAGTTTGATATTATAATCTGTGAAAGTACTAAATAACTCAAACTAAGTCATAATAACTTCTTATCGCTACAAAGCATATAAACTCAGTAGTTTTGTTTTAATAAAATTTTGTAGCAATTCTACTAACCAATGGGTATTAAACAATTTTCTATACAACTCTTATGTAGCATTTACACTAAATGTTATCTACATATATGTTCTCATATAAAACTCAAAATAATATAATTATTAGAATATATAATTTTTGAGAAATTTCTTCTATTATAATATTTTTATTTCGAAAATTAATTTAACATATTTGTATTATAAAGTAAAAATGGGTTTGTTTGTAGTATGGTATCTTTTAAATAATTTAATTCTTATAATATTGATAATTAACTACGATTTATTAATAATATATATAATAATAATTAATTAATTAATAATAATCATAATAAAAATATATAATAATATCAATACTCTGACGACGCTACGCTCCCCTTAGTGAAAATAAACGCGAGCGTTCAGGTAGCTTGCAAAAAGTGCATACTATAATGCTCGTCAGTGTTATACGACCGTTTATATAATGGGTATTTTGAGTCTTCGCTGCGCTCAACGGTATATACATATAATATATATATATATGCTAATATATATATATATGTATTATATATATATATAATATATATATATATATATATATATATATATATTAATATATATATTTAATATATATATATATATATATATAATATATTTATATATTAATATATTATATATAATATATATATAATAGAAAGATATTATTTTATACATATTAATATATATTATATATATATACTTATATCGTATATATATATATAATATATATATATAGTATAATATATATATAGATATAATTATATATATTATATATATAATATTATAAATTATTATACTATATATAAATTTATATATATGTAATATAATATATATAGTAAATATAATTATAATATATATATATAATATATATAATATATATATAATATATATATATATATATATTTATATTAAAATATATATAATATAATATACTATATTCATAATAATATTTAAATAATATATATATATATTATATATATATATTATAATATATAATATATACTAATATATAATGATATATATATATATATATTAATTACTATTATAATATATTATATATATATATTAATATATAATGTATTCAACGCAAATGCTTGACAAACTGCTGCCAAAACATAACACTCTTGAACGTCTCGAACAAACTCGAATCTCCTAACTTCGGATGTTCTGTGCTTAAAATCTTTCTCCTTCTACTACAAGTAATCTTGTGCTTCTGCTACTGTTCTCCTAACAGAACAGATTTCTACGCCTTTTTGAATGTCGTCCTACTTCTCACGAGACTTTTTTATCTTCTCATCCGAATACTGAGTCTCTATTAGGGGATTTCAATCGTACACAGACTCATACTGATTAGGTGGGGGATGCGATTCATTTAGTATTCTTCAACGACTCTTGGAGCTAACTAATTAAAAGAACCCAACACCAACATTCCGGATCGTCCAACCAATTCTTTGAAACACACACCTATGTTTCTCCCCTAGTCCTTCTCTCTATAAATACACCACCTTTTGCTCCTATTCGTAAATCTGACCCACAAAGTCTTATATCTTTTTAATTTTAATAACTTTCTCTTCCCAGCTCTATCCTGCCCTACGCATTTTTTCTGGCACTTTGATCAGGCCGATTGGTGGGGCCTTGCGTTGCTTCTACGCTAACTATAATTGAATGACTGCTTTTGTCTCTGGTGACGCTTCGACTGCTGGCCGATAAGGTGGAGCTTATTGGATGACAGGTTCATCTTCTTTGACTAAAGTCTCTCTTCTCATAATCCAGCGTTCGATCTACTTGTCTCTATCCATTCAGGCTAGAAACAGTGCGTATCGTGGGTGGGAAAATTCTCGTGCTCCTATTCACTCTTGCTACTTTTCATTCAGCTAGAAATCGTTGCAGGATATCTCGACGAGCAAAGCGGGCTTCATCAACGAAAGTGCGCTAACCTCCTTGGATCTCCTACTGACAAACTTTCTGCTCTTGTCAAAACATCTCTTACAACTTCTTCAAATCTGCTTTCCTCCTCTTATTCGTTCTTTCGTAACCTATGCTAAAATGCAATAAAAGGCAATCTCTTCGAAACCCTATTTTTCTCGAACTCAACCCTGGATGATTCTGGCATTCCTCTTCCTCCTCCTTCTCCTCTCAAGGGTCCATGGCTTTGCCTGTAATTACATTTGATCGGCGTAGTGCAATTGGTCCTAAATCGAATGAACGTAAGGAAGGCGGAGTGCGCGATGGAAATTACCTCCCCGTTTTTGGGGAAGTGTTGCTTCACGGCTGGCCCCCTCCCTCGTTCAACTATTATCTCTATGTTCTCAATCACTTAACACTTGTCACCTCAGTGTGTTGGGAAAGCACGCACATTGCCAACCAGTCGATAAAACGGAGACCGCTCTGATCTTCTAAACTATCGCCACTATAGCTCTCACTTGTTTCTATCTAAGATCTGGGAATACACTTCTCAAACCTTCTCTTTTTTGGACTTCATCTGGAATCTCATTCACTTCCTTTCCGCAATGCGCCAGTACGCGCTTTCGGAAGCTTTGATGGCATCTACTGGCGATATACTTTCCTATCTTGCTGATTTATGGTTTTCCGCCTAGGAACTATGGGAAGACTTGCGTGCTGGCGCTGACATTATCAAAAGCATTTGAGTTTAGACGATCACTGTTCCCATGGCTCCTTCCTTTGGGTTTTCCTCCTTCTCTCTGCTAACTTATGTTCTAGTTTTCTCTCAAATCGCACAATATCGGCTGTTTGTTGATGCGGGCGACTTCTCATTTTCTTCAATATGTATGTGTTTCTCTCAGATTCTGTCTTATCTCCTACTTTATTCTTACTTCTTTCATCAACGATGTGGTGTTCTCACCTGCACATCTAACTCTATCCATTCGTATGCCGCTGACTCGACCATTAATTCTATCAATATCTACATTTCAATTCTTTGACTCCCTTCTTTTTACTCTAGAATTGCCTTATCGTCTCAATCTTTCCGATCTCATCTCGCTGATCTGGATAGTAATTTCCGGTGGGTCATTCTCAAACCTTGTGAAAATTTAATTCTTTAAAAACTAACTTCTACAAATCTCCCTTTCTAAAACACCTTCAACTTTCCTATCTGCTTCGACGGTTCTCCCGTCTCTTCCTGTTGACAATATAAAACATCCTTGGCCTTAACATAAACAAAAAAATGTCTTGAAAACCTCACATCAAAAATGGTTGCTAGGCGAGCCTCAAAGAAGCTGGGATATCTGTTTAGACTGCGAGACTTTTTTTTCCTCTTCTCAGTTTACATCCACCTATAACAAGGCCTCATCACGCCTGCATGAGTACTGCTCTCAATATTCGGGTGTGAGCTACTGGTTTCACCCACGCCTTTTTACGAGGGTCGAGTTCAAAGGCCAAAAGACTTATAAAACTGTTCCGTTTTTTCCACTTCACTTAGACCCTCCTATCTTTGCGGCCGCACATGTTGGTGCTTTAATCTCTTATATATAGGGAACTGGCAGTCGCGCACACCACCCTTTACGACTCGCCTTGCGTAGCACACAGGAGGTAGCCTGTGTCTGCGCTGATGAGTTTGTTATTCTGGATATTGGTAACCCCTGCTATGTTCGCTGCGGTCTCACCTCTATTCTGCCACCTCCATTCCCTCTTCGAGTAAGATCTTCATCTTATGTGTTTCAAGACATGAAATTTAATCTCCCTCACTTCAAAGCTTATCGTCTGTGCTCATCGCGTAATTTGAGTTATGTGTGAGCTTCTGAGAGCGTGTAACACCCCTCTTGATAGGCTTCCGCCCGTGGAGTGGGTGTGACAACTGTAATATATTATATATATAATTATATATTTCATAATATAATATATATATAATATATAATATAAATATATATATATATAATTATTTATAATATATATATATATATATATAATCAGAGTGGGCACTTCCGCTCTTAGTCCGCTAGTCCGCTGTCCGCTCCGGAGCGATACTACCAAATAGGTGCGACTAGCGGAGCGTGCGAGTCGTCAGAAATATAGCGGACTTGCACTTGCCGATCAAAAAAATGTTTCCCGTCTTCTTGTTTCCGCACCTTTTCATAAAATAAAAGATATAGTTTACTTATAAGAATTCTTATGGCTAGAATAAAAGAAACATTAATTTTTATCTTTATAAGTTTATAACTAATTATATTTTAGTTTAGAGATATATATTTTTATAATTAACTTCAAAACCAATCTCACCTCCTTAATCGGTTACCATATATAAGACAATAACATTAAATTATTTTATAGCCTGATAGATGGCTATTACCCTTGATCTTAATAACTTTAATTTAATTATATTATTTACTATATAACTGTCATTTTTATACTTTTCCAATAAACTTTAAATATATTATATATGTATATATTTTCATATATATACTATAATACTATATAATATAAATATATATAGATATCTATACTAATATAAAATATATATATAATATTAATATAATACTTCTACTATATCATAGTCTATAACATTATATATATATTGATACTATATATATATTTATATATATATATTATATATATATATATATATATATATATATATATATATATATATATAATTATATCATATATATAATATATATATATATATATATATATATATATATATATATATAATATATATATATATATAACATATATATATATATATATATATATATATATATTATATATATATGTAAACTATATATACTATAGTATTATATATATATATATTATATATATATATATATATATATTAAATTATATAATATATATAATATATTATATAGTATTGTTATTATTAGTATTATAATATATATTATATTATTATATATAATATATATATATATATATATATATATATATATATATATATATATATATATATATATATATATAATAAATATAATATATAGTATATATTGGGTTTTACAAAGAATTTAATATATATAGATTAATTATATTATATAATAATATATATATATTATTATATATTTATTTTATGTATATATATATAATATACATATTATTATATATAATAATAATATTATATATATATATAATCATATAATATATTTAATATATATATATTATATATATAATATATATAATATATATATATAATATATAAATATATAATTAATATATTATAAGTAAAAACAAAAATAAATAGGAAGATATATATACATAATCTATCTGACTCTGCAGGCGTCGGCTTCATGGATTATCTCCAACTTAAGTCATTGAATACAATAATAGACCGTATCTTTTAGTTGGTAACAACTATAGTAGATTCATAATATATCTCAGAAGTATGTCATATGCAGAATGATTTAATATATATAAGAAATTTAAATGGTCAAATATTATTAATCATTTGGAAGAACTTAAAACACCCAGCACTCATCTCAACTTTAAAGAGACTCTTTCCCTTTCATAGCTGATATGTGAGCACAGAATTTGTTGAACTGTATTCATATTATAATAAATTATAATACATCATCATTCTCACCTCACTTATAAGTTGCTGATACATTATATATAATATTTAAGTGAATGCACGAAAATTAGTATAGTAGGTGGAATATTATTGATAGGCATAATAAGATATAGTAGTGTACTCATTAGTCTCATACTTAACTGCTTTTTAATTATATTAGCAGCTATATCTTTTTGATATATATTTGGTACATTAGTATATATTATTGTCCATTTGAGAATAAGCAATGAGGTTATTATGGAAAAATCTTGATATTTTGTAAAATATTCATTTCAATTTTTCATATATATAATATATACATAAATTTTTGTAGTGAATTATTATAAATACTATTAAGTATTTAATTATATTCAAGTAGGCATGTATTAGTGTATAATACGCACATTTAGGAGAGGAAGACTCGAATTCTATTCTTGCGAACCATGCACCTTATGATGGTCTGAATAGGTGCGACCTACGTCTATAGCCGATCTAACCGTATGTAGTAAAAGGTGTGGCGCTAAGAATTTCTTGGGGGTTGAGTCATCAACACTACCGGCTTTAATAGCGAAAATTTGCGCATATAATATTAAATTTATAATTAATTGAGATGGTAATGGTGTCACTCCTGATTTCAGGACATTTTACTTATTATTTAAAATTTTGTGTGAAGTGGATATATTTTACGATTGGATTGTTATACTATCCTCCACTGAGATATTTTGTTAGTTACCTGTTGTGTTATAATATTAGTTTATTTTTATATATTATAGTTTATTACATTTAAATGGGGTTTTTATGGTTAAAATGTAGCATTTGAAAGGTTGTTCTTTATTTAAGTTATGATACTATTCTTATTTTTCCAATTTTTTTTTTTTTTATATTAAGTAGTGTATTAATACTTAATATATATATATATACTATATATATATAATATAAATTATTTATATATACTAGGTTTTATAATATATTTATTATTATTTTAATTACTATATAGTATATATATATACTATATAATATATATCTAATATATATATATATATATATATATATATATATATAATATATATAGATTATATATGGCTATATGAGTATATTTATCTTTTATATAGTATCTTATAGTGTAGCTTATATATTTCTATTTTAGGGATGTACCGGAACCGAATTTCTTTGGTTCGGCCGACCAGTGTGAACTTTCCGGATACCTTGGAATAAGTTCCGGTGCCGTCCGGAACCGGAAACTCTTCGACTTCATTAGGACGTACCACTCTTTTACATTTAACGCTGCGTTTCCAGAAGCCCACGACTATGCAGCCCCCGGCCAGGCCACACAGTGGCGCAAACTTAATTGCAATCGTTTCCAGAGCCCGTTACGCACTATCTCTACGCTTTCTAACCAGTCAGCTGTCGCCTCGTTGTAACTCTCGTATTTCGTGATTAATAAACGGGAGAAGCTGTTCTGAAGACATATCTGATTGTTTTATCAAACAAAACTCTTGTTTACAAACACATTGTGTCGGAAATGGTTGCCAAACCATTTTTTTAATTATTTTAACTTCTTATATATAAAGGATTTTAATATATGGTATCATTTCATAAAATAGATCCACCATAAGTATATTAGAGTATTTAGCTTTTATCATATTTTGTGCCGATCGTCGCATCGATCTGGGGCGGCGCTCGGTTTTTCCTGTTGTTCCAGAGTACTAAAGGTTTTCCCTGTTTCTCTGATTGGTTAATTTTTATATTTTTTTTGCAATTCGAATAGGCCGTTCCGCTGTCGATTTTGCGCACTTGGATTGTCACTTCTGGGCTTTTTCGGATTAACGGCCTTAAGGACGCTATTTTCTACTTTAAAACTTGTCTGATTTAACATATGTTGTGGGGTCCTCTTTCTAGAAGTAATTCTGGCATCTTCGTCATAGTTTTGGTCCATAATAGCTGTGTAAGCTCTTATTGTTTGGGATTGCTGTATCAGCGATAAATTGTGGATTAATCTGTGTGGATTTCAGATATTATTTATTTTTACGTTAGGATAAGGTATTTATGTACTAGTGAGGCTGACGTCTTCCTGGAAGCCGGCGGAGGCAGCCCAGGTATTTTGCACAAGCCGACGGACTCAGGAACGCGTTCGATTGGAAAAAATTACATTAACCATCAGAGAACAGGACAATCTTGAGGACGCCGGAGTTTGGATAACGGTCCAGTATGCGGCGCCCGTCGCGGATCAGCTGCCACATTGTAAAACAATACGCCTTCCATCCATGACGTGAGGAGCAGGGAGGGCGGCAGGGGGGGTCTACTTGTCCCTCTCCTAAATTCTTGGCGATATAATGAGAAATAAGATGACCTTTATGAGTTGGTGGACTCGTCTTTAACGACGACGTTTTTAGAGGTTTATTTTATGGAGCATAACTGTAATATAAGTGATACATCAATTTCGATAGGTATATGAAGTATAATTTATTAACTTACTATGAAACGTAATTAATTATATTTATGTAAAACTCGAGTTTTAATATTTTATATTATTTATATATATTATTATTTTATTTATTTTTATATATTTTTTTTTATTTATACTTATTATTTATTATTTTCTATACTTATTATATATTAATTTTATATTTTTTATATTATTCTTATTATCTTATGTTTTAAGTAAGTAAGTTTATATATACCTATATAGTATTTTATTATTTATATGGGTTATATCGTTTATCATATACGTACTATACTATATTGTAATAAGTTGGATTAGATATATATTATGCGGGGTTATGGTATATTTACGTTAGGGATAGTTTATAGGTGTTTTATATATATAGTATGAGGTGTTTGCTATATAGGTGAGGTATGGTAGCTATATTATTATATTATTTTTATTATAGGGTGTATATATCGGTACTATACTGTTATAATTATGTAGGCATGTATTATTGTAGGGGTATACTATTTTAAGGTATATAAGGGTGTAGTATTGGGTAGTTGTAGTAGATATATATTTGTATTATATATTTTTGGGTTATATTTATATAACGTTATTTTATTTTTATGTGGTGGATTATATTTATATTATTAGTATTTTTATCGTCGTAATTATTCAATTTTCATTTACACCTCAATGTTTCACTTTGTCTCCCCTAAATGAAATCCTGCCCACGCCCATGAAGGACTTCTTATTATTATATGTATTCTATTTTATGAAATGATACGCGATACTTATTGTATGTTTAAATCCTTAAGTGATGAAAGTTAACATGCAACTATTTTGAAAAAATGTGCTCGCCAAGGCCATTTCCGACTACATTTGGGGGTTTTATTTTTTTTTGGTTTTTTTCTTTTGTTTTGTTTTTTTGGGTTTTGGTTTTTTGGGTGGTTGTTTGTTTTTTTGGTTTGATGGCTATAATAGTTAGGTGTTTTTAAAATCAGATTTGGTTTGTAAACCAAGTATTCTTCCGCGCAGTGGGGTTTTTCCCAACCGGTTTATTAATTGGCCGCTTGTTGTAAATCTGTTTGGTATTTTAGGATCAATTGGGGCAGCCTGTGACTGTGACTGTTTTAGCTGTGGATTCGTATATAAGTTGCGTAATATCGGGCTCTTGTGAAACTGTGATCCATGTGAGTCTGTGAGCCCGCCCGGTTTGGCTTTGCAGTCTGGGCTTTCTGGAAACCGCAGCTTATATACAAGTTCTATCGTGTCACAAAGTTTAGAGAACCAAGCTATTTTTTTTTTTCTAGAAGTGCGGGTAATCGGTGTGTTTGGTTGAGGATAAGAGATTGAAACGTTTAGAGACCTCACTATATCATTTAGAGGTCAACTTAATGTTTCCTACAACCCAACAATTCAAATTTCTAAGATAATTTTCTATTGGATGTGTTACAGTATGGAGGGAAGATTAGGTTAGTTTGAATGTTCTTTTTGTTTTATTAAATTGTTAAAATTTTTTTGGCTTAATGATCAGTTTTAGTTTAATTAATTGTTTGTCTTGTAGATAGGGGTTTTAATAATATTAGTTTATGGTACAGCGTTCTACTTTTGATCAATATTATTAATTTAATATATTATATATATTAAAATTAATAAGATTAGAGATTTATATTAATATATTAATTATATTAATTAATTTTTTTATATATATTAATTATAGATTAATAATATAATTATTGTATTTATTATAATAATATAATTAACTGATAATATTATATTATATATTTCCGTACAAATTTTTGTTAATCACGAGACGAACTTAAACAATATAAATCGTAACGTATACATATGTACATACTCGTATTTATTATGTACTCGCTGATTTTTTCAGTTATGTAAATAAGTTTTTATGTGTATATTAGCTTTGTCAGTGATTTTTTTTTTATATTTTTTTTATTGTTTTGGCAATTTTTTTGTTTTTCTATATTATTTAATCACTTAAATTATTAAATCTTGTCCCGGGATTTATTTAATGTTTTTGATATTTAAGTTTTTTATATATTTTACATTGTTATAAACTTTAGTAATCCATCTAATTTTTGTGAGTAATCTTTTTAAAGAAGTAAATTAAATTTAAATTTTTTAATGATGGTGGGGTCGGTTAAAAAATTTTGCTGTACTTATCTTTTATAACTTCGCTACTATAGCTCGCTATGTTTTTTATTATATAGTTGTATATTATTATTTATTTCATTTATATTTTTTATTATATGAAATGTTATTATTTTTTTTATATTTTTTATATTATTATTTTGTATATTTATTTATATTATTACTATTGTTTTATTTTATTCTTATATCTTAGTTTTTGATTTTTACTATTTATAGAGCTATATATATATTGATATTTTATTATATATGGGGGTGATTTAAATGACTAGTAGCTAACTATATAATATTATATATATATATATAGTGAGGGGTAATATTATATTTAATAATAAATAATTTGAATTAAAATCTAAAGAGGTAATAATTAGGATGGAGATTAACTAAATTTATATTAACAGAATAATAAGTAAAGTTAACTTCGTTTTTCTTTGGTCTTATGAATTATAGAAATTAAACACTTTGAAAAATAAATCGAAAATATAAATAGCGTTGAATCTCTCAAAAGTACTTACGGTTCAAGTTGTAGCGGTACAAGAGTACCGATACAAGAGTACTGATTATTTTTGTTTTCATCATTTATTGTTTTAGAAAATTTTGAGTCGAAGGTGCATTTTAAAACTTTCTATGGAGATAGTTTGTTCACTATATTTATGTCCATGTTTTCCGATTTTTCCGTAATATAAGTGTTGCCGCTCTGACTCTCTCTTTTTTTATCTTAACCTATCGTCCCTATCAGCCTCTTTTACTTTTGTGTTTTCTATTTCTAAAGATTCTTTTGAAAACCCTTCCTCAAACGTCTCGATTTCGGTGTGAGAATTCATTCCTGGATCTTTCATTCACTTCTTTTCCGATCGTCCTATTTGGCTTTCAAAATACACTTTATCAATGCTTTACTACTTCTCCTTCTTACTGATTTATTAGGTTTTTCCGTCTTAGGAATCTACCCGGGGAGATCTTGCGTGTGGCGCTTGGACAATTATTCCTCAAAAGTCAATTGACCTGGTGTAATCGGCAATCGTCGTTCACTTGCTCTCCCATAGCTCCCTATCCTTTGGTTTTATCCTCCTTTCCTTTTGCTTACTTTATTGTCTAGTTTTCTCTCAAAATCGCTTCATGTGGCTGTTTGATTGTACGTGTATTAAATTTGAAATGAGCGCTTTCTGTTTATATTTGTGGGTATTATTTAAACTTTATCTGTCTATATACTCTCTAACTTTATTTCTTTATCTTTATTTCATTTTAAACTAATTTTATTATTCCATTTAACTCTATCCACTCGTATGCCTCTGTAATGAACTTATTTCCGATCCTCTATCAAAACTCGAGAGTCAACTTTCAATTTCTGCTTCTCCTTCTTTATACTTTTCTTTATGAATTGCCTTCTACGTTCTTAATTTTTTCTTTCCGATTACCTATCTTCTCTGCATAGATCTGGATAGATTTCCTGGTGGAGTCTGTCTCAACTACTTCTTAGTGGAAATTTTTTAAATTTCTTTAAAAAACTCATATCTTTCTACAAATCAGTCCCTTCTCTTTATAAACACCTTCTCATTTAACATTTCCTAATCTTCTTTTTCGGACGTTTCTCCTCGTCATCTCTGTCTTGATCCAATTTATATACATCCTCTGGCCCTTATACATAATACAAAAAAAATGTCTTGTGAAATCTCTCATCACAGACGGGTTGTAGGGCGGTCCTCAAAGCAAACTGGGGGCCTTCTGTTTTAGTTACTGCGAGAAACTTTTTCCTCTTTCCTCTGTTGTCTTTCAGCTAATACAAGGGCCTTCTAATTTCCGCTTTCCTTGTATTTGTTTTTTGAGTATCTGCTCTCTATAATCTGGTGGGCTCTGTTGTCTTTCTTCTGTGTTTTTCACCCGGCTTTTTGACAGGGTCCGAGTCAAATGCCATGCGGTTTCATATTATTTACTGTTTTTCGCTTACTTTCCCACCTTTCACTTGATACCTCGGTCTATTCTTTGCGGCTTGACGGATTGTTGTGGTGCTCGTATCTCTTTTCGTATAGGTACCGAGCGGCAGGTGCTCGAGGGAACTTCTCACTCGCGTACCTCCACCGCTTTAGCGCACGTCCCTCGTAGCACAAAGGGGTGCTGTGTTCCTGCGCATGAGTTTTGTGTGGATATTGGCAACCCCAGGCTATTCGCTGCAATGCTTTCCTTCCTTTCCAGCCATTCTGTATCTGGTGGGAGGATTCTCTTTTCCATTCGGTTCTGTGTTTGCCTGCTGAAAGGTTTTTCTTCTACATCATCTTGTTTTCCGCACTTCGGAAAGCTTCTGCGTCTTTGTGACTCAAGGGACTGGCGTTAGTTGTGTAATTCTGAGGTGTGCAACACCCCCCCCTCCTTGGATAGGGCTTCGCCCGTGAGTTGTGGTGACAACTAACTTTTGTAACAAAAAAGAAAATTTATATAAAAAAAAATCAATTTTTCCTATTTTTTATTTTTTTATTGTCAATGTTGAGCGTAGAAAAGTCATTAGCTGAATTTTATTTAAAAAAGAACATTTGTAATAAAAAGTAGAAAGTGTTTCGGTTAGTTTCTGGCTCTTGGATACCTTTGTGTTCCGTGTATCAGTTTCTCTAATATATATATTATTATTTTATTTTAAAAGGATTTTTTCTTTGCTATTTTTAGTTTTTTTTTATATAGATATTTTTATTTAGTTTATTATGTCAGGATATTTTTAGTTTTGTTATATTTTTCAGTGTCATATTAGGGTATATATATTCACTAAATTATTATATATAATATATTATATATATTATATATATATATATATATATATAGTATATAATAATATATAATTCTTGACTGCCCCCGCTCATCTCACCTATGAGAAGCGGCCCGCTACAAGGGATAACTTGCTGCACAGTTGTTTTTTTTATGTTCCGGTGTTCCGCATTCAGAGATCCATAACAGTAGATGATAAGGCGTTAAAACTATTTCTATTATATTCTCGTTTATTGTTTGCCCGAGTCAGTCTAGCTGGGAGATATCCTGCGTCGTCAGGTTTGAAAGAGAGACATCTTTGGCAGTTCGGGAGATCTGGTTCATTATTTATTTTTTAATATTTATATTCCATGATAAGGGTTTTTTCGCCCAAAAGCGTAAACTGCGACAGTTAACCTTGTCTTCTTGGTTTGACGGCTGGATTTTTCTGTGGGAGATAATTTCAGCAGACTGTGCCTGGGTGAGTGCGCTATTTTTTTTATTAGATATGCGGAGCTCGTGGTGCGTTGTTTGGTTAATTCCGAATGTGTGGGTTGTGTTAATTAATTGTTACGTATCGTGGGGGTGGAAGCGGGGGGGAGCTTGTTGTTTTATGTCTTGAATGATTTACCATAAGCTTGTGTGTGATCCTTTATTCCTATCTTGGTGGAAATGGGTTTTGGTTGTTAATTGTTTGATGTTTGTTATTGACATTGATGTAGCACCTGTATGACTCTAAGTTAGATTATGTTGTTACTAAGCTTTTACGTCTCAGAGATTAGGGTATGGGTTAAGGTATTTTTATTAGTCTTTTAGTTCTTAGACTCAGGCCTGTCATATTGAGGATTTGGAGTCTGAGCACCCACCTCCATAGAGCGCAAAGTGAGAACATGTACTGTCCATACAATGGGTCGATAAGACCCTTTTCATATAGACTGAAGTCATTTACTGCTCAATTTAATGATAAATAATTCGCCGTTAATTCCTGGAACAGAACTCCAGTCTTTCTTAGAGGTTTCACAAAGGTTAAGCGAAGCCGTTGTTATATTTTTGCGGTTCCAAGACAAATTTGTTGTTTATATTCAGATCAAGAAGTTTGTTATTAACAGGTGAGGCGTTAGAGCCGTCGGGAGGAGGAGGAGATTTGATAAAGAAAGGAGGTAGTGTATTTTTTTTTGAGAGAGATGATGAGAGATAGCTAAGATTTTTTTTTAATAATAAGATAAATTTGCATAATGTATTGCGGAGGCTGCCGCCCCACGGGTTGTTAAAATATCCAGATCGGCTCAAGGAATGAAAATCGGAATAGCTGAGCCGAGAGCAGAGTTCTAGGTGGAGGTAATGGTGAAGGGAGTGAGTAGAAGAATGGTAAGAGTTGAGTCATTCTGCCGCAATAAGACGGAGGAGCAGAGATATAGAGTGGTATTTCCGTGCTGAGAATGTATCGTTGATGACAAATAAGACTAAGTATTGCGAGTAAGGAGCCAGAACTTGATAGAATATACCACAATGTACAGAAAGATGTGGGTGAAGTAGGGTGGGTTATTCCATCAACCAACGTCCGATACTCTGAACGCGAATAGAGCTAGAGCATTGAATAAGTTTTTCTATAGAGAAGGAGGAATACCTCATAAGAATGGGAGCCAAGATTTAGTTAGTCATCTGTACGTTGCTCCACTTTCTCCGATCCATAGACTTATTTTCGATATGTCAAAGTTCTCTTCATAATTATAAGGGCAGATAAGACCATATAATCGTTGTATGATAGGTATATTCGTTTGTACCCAGATTGACTCTCTGTACGTTCGAATATTGCCTTATTACTGTCGAAGTAGTTTTTTAATTTGTAGCATTTACCAGATTGATCCATGGGAATGATGTGAGTAGCTTTGACGAAGTAGTAATAATTGGGATTTTATGGATTGCAAGTATGGGGTAACCACTTATAATTCCTTGCAAATGGTCCATTTTATAAAGATGTGCCTTATTGTCGTCACTTCAATAGGGTAGCCCGTCTCGAAGCGAGAAATAGTTCACATGGTTCTTATTATCTATTATTCTGTTATATTCTATATATATCTCTGAGATTCTATATATTCTATATTCTAGCTTCTACCACGTGCCGACTTATGTTGTGAGGACTATTACACCGTGTTGTTTTGGGTTTTTTTGGGGGGGGCGTTTTTTTGTTTGGGGTTTTTTTTTTGGGGTTTTTTGTGTTTTTGGGGGGGGGTTTGTGGGGTTTTTTTTTTTGGGGGGAGGGTTTTGGGGTGGGGGTGTTTTTTTTTTTTTTCTTTTTTTATTTTTTTGTGGGTAATTATAAGGGTAGTGTCAATAATGAATATGGTTGTGGGTTACGTAGGAGTCTGTATTTGTGTGTGTTATTTTATGATAGGTGCTATGGCGGGAGGCGTGTCGTTCTAGTGGGAGTATTACCCTATATTGTTATCCCTGCTCCTTTTTCTATGTCCTTTCTTAGACCTGTACTTATTATTCTCCATCGTTCATAGATATTATCATCCTATGCATGTCTATACCTATGTTTTATTATTTTCTTTTTTTTCAGGTTACGACAACATATGTACGTGTAATTTTATTTAGTATGTGCTAGGTTGGTTTTTTCTTTCTATACGTTAGCTTTCTTTCTTTTCCATTCTTCTCTTTTTTCCCCTTTCTTTAACCCTTGTCTATGTACGGGGGATTATTATAATCGTATGTTGATGGAGGGATTATGTTCTATCTGATTATTTTGTTGTATTCGTATTATGGGCGATAATCGACACTGTTTGAATCGATGTTCCTTGTGGTTTTATCGACTGGAATCGATCATTTCTCTTAGATCAGCAGTTATTTATGGTGAGACATTACCTGGGGTCTGCTACCCTCCCCTTTCCTAACATTTTTTTGTTTCTCTTGTAGTTTCTAACTGGAAGTCACTTGTTAGGCTCGGTGTGTGTTGTTCTTATATTGCGTTTTGCATGGATTTCTCTGATTTATCGGATTTTGGTCCGTTATTTTTGCTTGTGATGTCATGTCGTTTCAGGTCCGTTGTCTTTTTTAGTAACGCACCCAAACATGTCTGTTTTTTCGTAGTATGGGGGCGTACCTCTTCTTGTTTTTCAATAAAGCGTCTATTCATCGTAACGGTGTTCAAATGGCAGTGTGTAGACATTGTCTCTAATATTAATGGTTTTGAAGGGGGTATATTCCGTAGGTGGTTTAAATTTCTTTCTCCTGAAGGATCTTCCTATAGATGTTTCCTCTGCCTTGTGCTCCCTTGTTTATCCTGGGGGTCATTTTTTAATTGGGTTCTAGAATATGAACTACATAATGTACATCATTCTTAGCAAATTGATATTGTTTTAGATTGTCATGCGTATCCTTCTCAAACCTTGTATGTCTTTTTTCCGTTATTATGTTTTGTCATTTTGACATTTTGTTTGTTAGTTCCATTGTTCTTAAGTCGGCTTAGTATCTATGTTCATATTTCAAGCGGAGGTTGGGGGCCTTTTTCCATTTCCTGCATAATATATTTTTAAAACTAAGTGGATCTAGATAAGTTCTGTAATAATTTGGTGTTTAATGTTTTGTATTAGAAGGAGAGTTAATATTATATGAATTTGGCGTATCGTTATATTGTATTGTGGCGAACCATATAGGTTGCCTGTGATGGCCCGGCGCTGGTGGTGTGGGGTGCGGTGTGGCCAGAATTGGATAAATTCTGCTCCAACCAGCGTATATTATGTACAAACGAGGTGTTCTTTACATATGAATGTTATGGTCTAAATGGTGTATGAACTGCATTTTTGTAGTGGTTTTCAGTTTTGGCGTCCTTATATTGTGGTTGTTTATGCATTGCTTAGCACTGGGGACATTCGAATTCGATCCTTTGATGATTATCCGCCTATTATTTTTTATGTGTTCCTGATTTTCCGCTATGTGGTTATTATTTTAGGACGTAGTTTGTAGTCGATTGGGTTTTAATATTAGTATTTTTTTTTATGGTGTTTAGGTATGCTTCCTTTTACGAGTTAGTACCTTGGTTTGGTTTTCAATTTCGCCTTTTTCTTAGCTACTGGGCTTTCTTTAGTCAATTGCATGTCCTTACTTCCGTCATTTAGATATAGGTTCTATCCTAATATATTTTAGTGTCCTGAGTGTTGTTGGGGCTGCGTGGGGCCTTTTTTGATTGGGTTTTTAAGAGGTGTGTATTGAGGGTGATGTCGTGTAATTGTATGAGTTGTGTTAGTGGAGTTGTTTATATTATGAGTTGTTAGTTAGGGTGGGTATGTTTGGGTTTTGATGTGTTATTATGTGATTTTATATTTTTTTTTTTGTTATATATGGTTTTTCACCATCATATGGCTTGTGATTATTATATTATATTTGGGTATTTTATATTTTTTAATCATATTATTTGTATTTATGTTTAACTTGTATTGGTTATTATTAGGTTTGGTATATATATATATATTTGTGATATTAAGGTTATATTTAGGTTTATGGTCTGGTATTTTGTTTTGGGATTTTTTTTTTACGATGCTGTGTGTGTTCTCTTTCCTTTCTACGATTGACTTTGTCCGCTTTTCCCTTAGGTCCTTAGCCCCTTTACTTGCCTTTCCTTTTTGTATGTTTTTGTCTTTTGATTTTTCGGTCTTGGCCTTGATATTTCCGGCCTATGATATTCCTGTTATATCATGCTTAGTCTTGTCATTCATTTTAAAAGTTCGGTTTGTAGGGTATTAAGTGATGATTATTTTAGTTCGTATGCATTTGTGATGTTTATTCGGGTTTTTGGTTTTGTAGCGCAGTATTCTCTGTTGTATGGGTAACTGTTCTCTCTATGACAGTGGAGGTCCTGCGTTTTGTGTATTCTTTTTTTTTTTGTCGGCGGCTCTCTACTTAAGTCCTCTGTGGTATTTTGTTATCTTGTTCCTTATAGCCTACATCCTTTTACACCTACTATCAACACTGACTATCACTAGTTTGTTATTTCACTACACATCTACACACTGACAACATCTACATGCCCTCTAGGTTCCTTATACAACACACATCCACCACTCTCGCTATTGTCTACGTTAGGTACATCACAGGCGCGATCTTATCTGGGTCGCGCGTAGGGGGTTGTGTGGTTCTTATGGGCTTATAGGGCGACAATACGAGTGTCCTGCCCGTCATTTTATTAGACCTTAAGCCACACATTATATTCTCATTACCTACTACACACAACACTATACATCTTTTATACCCACATATTTATTCATCACAGAGCGATAGTACTCTTTACAGCGCCACCCATAGACACTTCACACTCACAGCCATAGACACTTACACCTTGGCACTTATACACCCATGATGAGCTATCCTTAACACACACACATTTCATCATTTTTTATTGTCTTTTTTTGAGTTTTCTGTGGCTGCTCAATATCCTCATTCCTTCTTATTGTTCTTTTTGTCATATCTTTTGCCAAAATTCATCTCGTATTGCTTTTGCAAAAGGCGTTGGTGATGCCTTTAGCTTTTGATTGCCTGTTTTCTAATTTGATGCCTTTCTAGCTTTTGATGATCTCATCTTTGATTGCCTTCAGCTTTTTGATGATCTTAACTGTGCTCTTGTGTTTACTTTGTTTTTTGGCCATTTGGTAGTGATTCTAAAAGGGATGGAAGGATTGGTATTTAGTGAGGTTGTTAGAAGAAGATAGAATGAAGAAGAACGAAGAGTAAGTAGATGTTTAAGATATGAATGTAAGTAAAGTAAAGAAGTAGAGAAGAAGTCTCATTGACGAGAGCATTATGAGCCGGAGCCCGGAGCCGTGAGCTCAGAGTTTGTGTTGCGGTAGTCAGACTTGGAAATTCTTGGCTCTCAGTTTTTGCAATATATGAGTATCATTGAGATTGATGTTTATATTATATATTATTATTTTATATATATTGTAACTATTATATAATATTATATATATTTATATCTTATTTTTTTTTTTTTATTACTGGTTTTTTTTATACTGGTTTTATTATATATATATTATTTTATTTTGTTGGTTTTATATTATTATTTTTATTGGTCAATATTAGAATTGATTATATAGTAATTTTTGTTTTCTATATAGTAACATTAGATTTCCGAACGTTTTTGGTTTCGTGTAACGCGCAATGAGGTGTCGAGGGTACTTTCCCTTATGAGTGTAGTGCCGTGGCTAGGGCGTGGAAAAAGGAAATGTACATGAGTAAACTAGGAAGAAAAAAGATGATGGAAAGAAATGGAAAGTTGTGGTCTGTGAGAGAATTATAAGCAAAGAATCATTGGAGCTTTTATTCTTTATCGTCACTCTTAGTGGTTGAAGGGTTTGGTGCGGGTTGGGTGTCCAAATTAGGCTAAATAGTGTGCTTATCCGTGAATATCTTAGTGTGAATGTTTTATATACGTCTTCAGTGAGTGGTATGATTGATGATGTAAATTGACAGTGAGGGTTCAATACATTGCGAGGAGGATGATGGTGGGCGTAGGGGACACCTGGGGCCGATACTGAGGGCCTATGAAGTTTTTTGTGCCTGAACCTTCGGCTTACATTAATGTTGGTTTTTTTTTTTACCCTCTTTTAAATTTATAATATTTTTTAGAATACAATAGATGCCAAGTTACTAATCTGTTGTATAATTACCCTTTTTGTGGTTTTACGTAACCTTCTATGCAATCAGCCGCCATGTTGCATATTATTATTTATTTTATAGCTATTATGTTCTACAGATCCTTATGTTTGTTATCATAATAATATATGTGGTTAAATCTTTTCTAACACAGAGAATTAAGTGGGTTCTTCTCTTTAGTCATACACAATTGGTATCATTATTTTGTATTTAGTTACTGAGATTCTGTTTTTTTTTTTGATTCTATTTTTGAGTTCTCTGTTTTATTGAGATTTTGGTTTTATGTTCATTTGTATAAATCAAGTCCTCATATTAGGAAGGATTGTGTTGTATGGTGTATATTGTGATATTTGGGCATGGTGTTATCATTTTGTTTCCGGATTGTGTTGTTATGTGTATTCGTTTAGATTAGTGAGGTCGTCCATACTACATAGTCTTTACTTTTTTTTTTATTTTTTCTAAATCTTATATGTTATTTTAATTTATTTTGAAATTTTATTAAGGTTTTCATTTTAATCTCTTCTTTCTACTATCGGAATAAAGTTTTATAATATTTAGAGTTTAGTGGTTTGTGCATTTGAAGTTTTAAAATATAAGTTAATATTTTTGTCACACTGTCGACAGGATAAGTGTTATTTAATTTTTCATGTATTTAAATATCAGAGATGTTTTTTTCTTTTGGAAAAACATTGTCGTGTTTGATGAAAAACATTTTTTGTTTTTTATCCGAAAACATTTTCGTTCTCATGCAAAACATTTTTTAGTACTTAAAAAACATTTTTTTAAAATAAATATTCATTTTATGTTTCTTAAACCTAATATATGAAGTTGTTAATATCTTTCCACGATAAAACATTGAAATTCTTAGGTGAACTTCCGGGTTATAGAAGCAGGATAAAGCGAGTATAATTTACAGCTTAAACTAGCAAGGATCATGTCCTCTTCCAGGGTTGGGCCGGGGTTCCATTTTTCCCCTCACCTCTCCCACTTCCACCTCATGTTTTTACTGCTTTACTCATACTTACTATTTATGGGAAATTATATGTCATCTTGTTTTATCCTAGTTTATTCCTGCTTCAATTTCAATTTATAATCATTTGTATTTCTACTTATTTAGCTCCTTTTCTAGAGAACTGTTTGTTTAATTTAAGTATATTTTCATGACTGTATAATCTGATATTATTTTATCTTTTTTTTTATAATTTTGTATATCTAACTTATGAGCACATGGTGTGTGTTAGATCCTTTACTAAAAATAATATAGACCTATATAGAATTTTTATATGCTTATTTTTTAATATTGATTATGTGAGGGGTACTATAGTTTTTATAGTACGGTGTATTATAATGTATAATTTTATTTAATTATTTTTTTATATTTTATATATTATTTATATTTATTATTAGTGAGTGATTTAATTTGGTGAGGTATTTTATAGTTATATTCTTATTGTATAGGGAAGATGTATAATATATATATTAGTTTATAGGGTATTTTTAGTTATAATTAAGTATGTTTATTATATTATATTATTTTATATTATATATTATTGAGGTTATCAAATATTTTATTAGTTTTTATATGTTAATTTATTATTTATTATTTATATTTAGTTATATATATAGTAGGGTGAGTACTTTATGGAGTTTTTTATTGTATAGTGGTATATTGATTAATATTGTTACATTGGCGTTTACATTAACTAAATTTCCATACTCAACTAGACAGTACCCAGACCAAGTAACTTAACATATGCATATTCTAAAAAACGTAACATATTCATCATTCTTTCTTTTCATTGCATGTTCTTTAACATTATTTCATATGTTAACATTTTTTGTATACATTTTAATATTAGTTTAATTTTTTTATCTTAATGCTCAAAAGGGTTTATGTATCCGTCTACGACGCTGAGGGGATGATTGGAGATGAACTAAGCATATATTAATCGTCTAATCACGACACACCACGTATCTACTACAGCACCACCACACACAATCAACACACCACTATCAGGCTATTTTTCTTTTGCTTTTTTTTTCTTTTTTTTTTTTTTTTTTTTTTTTTTTCTTTGTTTTTTTTTCTTTTTTTTTTTTTTTTTCTTTTTTTTTATTTTTTTTTTCTTTACATCTAGATGTGTAGAATAGGTTGCATATCGTAACAAATGTTTTCACTAGTATCAAAGCAACATAAGCAATCACTCTAGGAGAAGATTATGATATCACCGCACAAATTCTCTTATACACACTTGAGCACGACATAGAAGAGCAGCTAACATTCTAACAAATTTCCATACTTAACCGCAGTAAAGTAGACAAAATTAAAAATTTACCATAATAACGTAGACGTGTATTCCGATTTCTCATCGAGGCTGTTCCTTTTAACATATCAAATGTTAATTACTACAATTAAATAGTAATATTGTGTGACAAAGATTTTAACTTGGTATCGCTTTAACTAGACTATTGTATATGACTATAGAAATATTGTAATGCCACAGATCATCACACACATCACTATCTTATCACACACACATTTTTTTTTTTTTTTTTTTTTTTTTTTTTTTTTTTTCTATCACACAACAATCATACATCACTTACTCACATACCATCATCAAATCAACACCACCACTTACGATTAATTATTATGTTAACGTAATATCATATTTGTTTTACATTTTAAAAAGCCAACTTATTAGCTCACTATCATAAGTTTTTCTAGATAATAATATACATATTTCTAATGCGGTTAATTAAATTAATATGTTACGCAGAAATTATCTTGATATGAAACTCGCTTACATTTATCCAAAAGTTCCATACTTAAATATTACAGTAATTGTAGAGTTCTAACTATTTTTACATTATCAAATTCACGTAAGTCCTAATTCACACTTTTTTTAAGAGGCTATATTTCTTGGACAGCTTGGGTGATGGTATCAATGTTACGTTTTTACCCATTAACGATTTGCGGTATGGATTTTATCGTTTTGGGCAATAAATGTTTTATTCAATAGCACGGTTTGGCTCGTCTAGAGTTATCATATACTCGACCGAATTCTGGATAAAGTGCTAACTGTATCAGAGTATGTTTTTCGCATTATACTATATGGTATGGAATTACAATAAACTCATTTTAAGGACGATGAGTGTAGCTAGGCTGGTGGTGCTTATCCGTGTTTTGTGGACGTTTCTAAGAGTTCTGATAAATACAAAATTGAGTGGGTTATCATTATGAAGGATGTATGAGTGTCCTTTTGAGTTAGAAAAGATATATGGCAATGATTTTTACTTGGGTGGGGGATTTTGGTACAAGATCACCATATTCTAAGAGGATTAGGGGGATGTGTGCTATTGTTTGCACCATCAATGTGAATAGGTATTTTAGGGGTTGGTAGATTGTTCAGTTCAATTTGGCGAGCGAGGATGTAAGGGCAAATATTATGAGTAGACGGATATGTCTCAAACTGGATAAAGTAGCAGTCGAATAGAGTCCTTTGAGCAGGTTTGCTATATAGTATAGGTGATATAATTAATAGGTGAGTATGGGGTGGTTATATATAGTGTTTTGGTATATTTTATAGTTGGGGATTTCTTTGGTGGGTGTGACGCGGGTGTTATAATATGGTTGGTTATGTTATATATGTAATTTAGTATATCAATTAATTATTATTTGGGTGGGTTGGTGGGTTTGTTGTTATATTGCTATGGTGAGGGGTGTTATTTATTTAGGGTGGTAGTTTATAGGTGGTTATTTATGTGTGCGGGGTTTGTGGGTAATTCGATATACATGAGGTATAGGGCGCCCTCTCTTTATGATGTTAGAATAATAGGAGAAATTCGCCAAAATAGGGCATTAATGGGCAGTAAGTGAAAAGTATTGTATTATAAGAGATATACATCTTCCAGGTGTCGGCCGATAGAATAGGCCTCTGTTTGGAGTTGGGCCGGGGTATTCACCCCTTTTGCCTAGATGAGATGAATCCCCCATACGGGTATTCACCGCCGAACTTGGTGTCGTGTAAAGCGAGGCTGACCGGCAGTTCTACTCTCCTTCGGTAGGGTAATGCCTGCTTACAACGCCCCTATCGGTGATAACTCCCATGAGGGGTATGCCTATTTCATGGCGAGGCAAGGGGTGAAAACCCCGGGGTATCTCCTTCGGTGAAGATGTATTCTTCTATAGTTATTTTTTTTTAAATTATGTATTTACTTATCCTTGTGGAGTTTTCTTTTATATTTTACATTAAGGGGGCGTAAATTCTATGTATATGTTGTACTTGATTATAACAATATTCTGCGTGAGGTTGGTATTTTATTTTTTTATAGTATTTTTTTGTGTTGATTTAAAAAACATGTTTTTTTTCATACCCTATATAAGGAGGCTTTTGATGTAGGTTATTTATATAAGGGTACGTATCTCATGATACACGGTATAGTTTTTAATAATAGAGTATATATTTATAGTAGGGGATATATTATAGCGTAATATGGGGGTATTGTGTAGTAGACTTTTTGATGCTATTTCGCATGGTTGGTACATTATCCGTTATATTTTAATTATTTTTGTCTCCTACTTCTTGTGATTGGCTTGAAATATATCTATATCCTTTCCGTTGATTGGTTTGAATTATATCCCTATCTCTTTAAGATCTTTGTGTTTTTGCTTTCCATGTATTATTATTGCTATTTATATGATTTTCAAGACATTCCTTATTTTTATTGTTCATATTTGTATTAAATATAAAAATCGTCGATGATATGAGCTTGTTCATTCTGTCTTAAAAATTATTTTTTTGTTTAAATATTTATTCTTTATGTTTTTAATTTTTGCATTTTATTATTATTTTATCTATAGAAAAACTTTCCGATTTACGTGGTAAGCTTATTTTATTCGTTAGTCAGTTTGTTATGCTAATCGTGGAGTACATGGTTTTGTATAAATTAGGTTTGTTATAAAATATTTACACATTTTAAGTGCTAGAAGTATTTTTTAACATTGATATTCCATGATATTTGCTTTGAGAAGAGGCTGGTGCGCAGATATGTGTGACGTTTTTTGTAATGGGTGGTAATCTGTTAGTCGTCTTTTACTGTTGTTGAAGTATGGCGACCTTTGTCTCATGTATTTATTGTCAGTTTATTCATGTGATTTAAGCGATTTTGTTAATTGTTTGTCGTTAGTTTATACTTGTTTATATTTCCTTAGTTTAGTTGTTTGCTATTGTGTGGCTGTCTTGTTAATGTACAAACACAATTGTACGTTAAACATATATCTTCGTATGTATGTGGGTTGGTGTTGTGGTGTTGTTATGTGTGTGTGTTGTTGTGTGTGTGTGGGTGTCTGTGGCCAATTTATTCTTATGTGTATTTCAATATATAGGGGTTAGGATACGTTTGATAATTTGCGTTTGTTAGATATTGTACTCTATGTGTTAATGTGTAATATATAGAGACATTGATATGTTAAATGACATATATTGATACATTGTGTGAATAGGGTTTATCGTTTTTTGTAATGTCTTTCTTGTGTTGGTTACTTTACTGCTTTGTTACAGTAATTGGTTATTTTTAATTTTTGTTTAATTTTGTTAGTTTGTGATTGTGGGGGCTTCAAGTATGTTTTTTTTAGGTTTTTGGTCCTTTTTAGGTTTGGTTTAGGTGATTGCTATGTTTAGCTTTTAATTAATGTGAAAACTTTGTTCGTTGCCGGTTCAAATATTCCTCTGTGGGTATGTGTTGTGTTTGGGGTTTGCGTCGTGTCGATTTTTCTTAGTTTATTGGTACAATTTATGTTTAGGTTTAGGTTATATTTTTCGCTTTTTTTTTGTTTATTAATTTTTTGTTACATTATTTAAGTGCTTTTAACTTTGTAATAATTTAAACTATTTGGTTATTGGAGGGGGGGCTGTTAACAGACACTGCTTTTTGTTAAAGGAAAGTCGTGAATATGTTAGGCGGGGTTTTTTGTTAGTGACTATGCTTATTACTTGGTGTACTGCTGTTAAGTAATGGAAATTTGTTAATGTTTGCAGCTTATTATTATATATATAATTGTATTGGTATAGGCTATATAATATTATTTATATATATATGAGTTTTTATATATTTATTTATTATTTGTATGGTATCATATATAGTATATATAGTTAGTGAATATTTATTATATTTTAATTTATTTAGTTTTATTAAGTATATTTGAGTATTTTTTTATATATATATTTGTAAGGCTCTATTATCCACCTGGGATGTACTCTTAATGTGGTACAAGTGTAGACAGAGTATATTTGTTTAGGAGTCTATAGTTTTTTTAAAAAAAGTGTGTGTTAGATTATTAAGGGTTAATGTGAATATACAATGGGTAGGATGGATTGATCAGAAAAATAGGTTAGTGGGGTTTTTTGACTTATATTGTTTTTATAAGTAGTTTATTATGTATGGTAAGTTGGTGGTGTTTGGTGTGTGGTGGGTGGTGTGTGGTGGGGTTGGTGTTGTCACGGCTGTTTGCTGTGAGGGTGTTTTTTATCTTTGCTTTTTTAATTTGTTTTTTTGGTCCCTAAAATCTTTATGTTTTTTCTGGATAATTTAATCAACTTTTTGGTTTTTGTAGAAAACCGGGTTATGTTTTTTTAAAAAATGGTTTTTCCCCCTTTTGAAAATGTTTTTCATGCAAAAGTGTGTGCCAATGTCTTTAGATATACAGTGTCCTCTATGTTAATTGAAAGAAAAATTATAATGTTTTTTCAAAAAAAGAAAACATTTGTATTAATACATGAAAAATCATAATTCTTCTTCACTTTCATCATGAAAATTTCACTTTAACTTTAACTTTATCTCCACTTTATATGCGTGGTTAAGGCGGTCTAACCTTTAACTTTACTCTGAAGCGTGGGTTGGTAATGAAAATCAGCCTTCTATTATGGAGTAACAATACTCAGTTTGAAATATAACAGCTAGACTATGTTAGTAGGCACCTCTATACTAAAGACAGTAGCTTTTTAACCATACATGCTACATGCCACATGGATACACTATGTCTTTATTACGACATACACATACAGCGACTATGGTCGTGTGTTATATAGGATCTGTGATATAGCGATACATTAAATTCATAGTTCCGAGTGCATGGTTTTGACCTTGAATAATCCTTCTAGCTTGTTATTCAACATTAAATTATAACATTGTGGGTGTATATGACTTATAGTAAGAGAAAGAACTATAGAAACCTAATTAAAGTTAAAGGAATATTCATGAAATTTATATTTTTTTTTGTACAGACATAGGGCTGGTTTGCTTACAATATATGGAGCAACCATGCGGTTGTTTTGCTGTTATATTTTTAGAGCGTAGCGTCTATGTATTTATTACTTATATTCCTTCGGTTTTAAAATTTTATTTTAATAGAGGGTAAAAACCACATTTTTGGGGGTTCGGTCCTCATCTCAATTGGTGTCCCTAAATACATCTTTGAATGTATTGAAACTATGTTATTTCATATTCTACACTCACTGACGACGTATACAACACACTTAATATTATCGTTGTGATAAGCACATTATTTATAAATTCGGCACCTTGTATTGCCCTGGTACCTTCACTCGGTGCCGATAAGATAATGCCTTCCAATATTCATTTTGTTTCTATCTTACGTGATACTTGTGCCATTTTTCTCTTTTCCTTCATCTTGTGGTAGGGTGGGGCTGGGTGCTTTTAGTAATATTTTAAGAGTGCTATTGGTTTCTTTGTTTTTCCAGCTGAGTGATCTTCTATCTAATAGGGGGTTCATTCTGACTACTTTGGCATTTTGCGGTTACGAAACCTCCAAAAATTTCGGAAATCTATGTTTCTTGAGGTATACATGATATTCAGGTATTTTTTTATTTTATGAGTTTTTTGGGATATTGTTTATTATATTCTATAGGGATATTATTTATATATACTATATATAGTGGGAGTATAGGTGAGTTTATATAGTATGGAGTTATATAATTAATTTATATATTGTATATAATATATATATATCTGATATATTAATATTAGGTATATTATATGTATTATACTATATTTAGTGAGTAGGGTATTTATATGATATTTACTTAAGAGTTTCGAGTGCTTCAATTGACTCTTATTTTTGCAATTCTTGGAGCCCAGAATTCTCCCTATTTCTGACTTCCCGGTCTCCATTCGGTACATTTGGAACTCCGGCTGTTCTGGCTGGCGGCTCCGCTCCGGCATCTGGCTTCAGCGGCTTTCCGTGTCTTCATGTGCTTTTTCTGTCATTTGGAAAACCTCTTTCTTCTTTCTTTGTCTTTCTTATGCTATTGTTCTTTTCTCCATTTTCTTTACTTCTTATCCCCTCGCTCTTCTTCTTTCTTGCTACTTCCTTCTTCTTTACTTGGCTTCGCTTCTTCTTGCTTCTTCTCTTTTCTTTTCTTTGGCCTTCGGGATTCTCCACACTTCCTTCCTCGTCTCTTTTGCTTCTGTATTTTCCCAGCCTAACAAAGATTAGTCAATACATAAAGCTTGAGGGTCATTCAAAGATTGAGTCAATCATAATTTGCTTGAGGTCATACAAAGTTGTAGGCAGGGTCGAAAGCTTAAGTGCGGGATTTGCAGGATTAGGTTGAGTTTTTGGCTTTTCCATAAATGTCTGAGTGCCAATCAAAAGTTGATGGCATTTCAAAATATGAGTGTGTGTGTGTGTAGGGATGTGAGGGTAGATGGTGGAGTGTGAGTTGTCGTGTTCCGTAGAGTCACTATGGGTGAGCCTAGGGTTAGTCGATCCTTGGGTTGGGGAATGTAGAGTGTTATCGGGGTCCGTTGTGTTATGTGCGCGTATACGACATGTTTTAGTTGCATAATAGGTGTGGGTATGTGTCGTGCGGTGTCAGTCTCACTACTTTTTGTGGTTTGATTTTGCTTAAGTGTCTGGGAGTAGTGTGCGGGTGTATTTTTGGGTGATCGTATATTTAGTTATGCGGCCTCTACGCGGGTGTGCGAGCGGTGTGTGATGAGAGCTAGGTTTCTGTCTATGCGGTAGTGTGGTGTGGTGTATAAGTAGGTGACGGGTCTTCTGGACGGGGTGTGTGTGTGTGTGTGTGTGGTGAGTGTTGTCAGAGTGAGTTGTGATGGTTAGGGGGGAAGGACCATTGGACAAGTTAACATTACAGACGGGGTCTTTAAGTTTCGCCGGCAGATACCGTAACATTTGATTCTCTCTAGTTAGTTATAGTACAATGTTCCATACATC
>JABUQX010021039.1:0-34620 GCA_015478945.1 Trachelipus rathkii | reverse complement strand
TATTCGAAATATGTGAGTGTCTAATATTACATTTCTATTTTTATTAATTAATAGTATAAGATCATATAAAGAGCATAAGTGAGTATATATAAGTGCCAATATAGTAAGTGCCAATGTAGTGCCACAAGTGTATAGTTGACACACATTATGATAAGTGTACCATAAGTGAGTCCAACATTAGTGCCTAAATACTGTATATAATCCGCCACTCTACTCTACATCTCTCAACGCTCTCTTATCTACTGTCCTCCCCATATCAAGAGGCTAAATAGAATATACCCACATAGATACATGTGGATATTCTAATCACACCAGGATATATAAAATAATGAGATGATAATATGAGAAGAAAATAATTATCGTAATTATAATGAATAAATAATATGATAATAATAATATATAATAATATAATAATATGTATAATAATTTAGTAATAATAGTAATATATATAATAATTTAATTATTATTATTATTATATTTATTCATTTTATATATCATATATCAAAACGTCATGTACTTATATTATTATTGTTATTGTGTATCTCTTTATTTATATACTTATTATTTTATATATTGGTTATTGTATTTAATTCTCTTATATTATTATTATTATTATATTATTATTATAATATATTTAATTATATTTATATTATTATTATACACTTTAAATAATAAATATATTATTTAATTATTTAATATATATTATATTATTATTATTTATTATTATTATTTTATATATTTATTATTTAATTATTATTATTATTGTATTATTTATATATTATTATTATATTATATTATTATTTATTTTATAAGTAGTTAAGTAAGTTTAATTAGTATTAAGTTAATAAGTAGTAAGTTATATGATAATATAGTTAGTAATCTCACATAAAGCCATGCTATAATTTATTAATATTTTTATTGTTAGCAAAATATTGATAGTAACACGTGTCCTAGCAGTATATAGATAAAAAATTTGAGAAGGACACCAAATAAATGACAAAACCGCCACACACACCTACCACGCATGCTTTGGTAAAATGTATATAATTGAAAACTATTTTACCACACACACACATTACACTCACACTTGTATACTGCATTAACAAACTTCAACAGCGTCACACAGCTATTCGTGAGCACGTCACATCACTCCAGCATAAGACACTATATATAATATTACACACACTACGCTTACACACACACAACATCCCATTTAAATCATATGTCTTAGCATACTATATAACACATCTATACATATCACACATAGACTAACTACATAATATTACATACATACACAACTATGACACTTATAACTCACTTACTAATCTCACATAGACACTTACACAGCCCATATACACATACATAACTAACTCACACAACTCGATATTTAATATTCCTCAACTTTGAGTAGGCTCAATTTTGTAAGTCCATACAACTTTGTATGGTTCAATTTTGTTAGGCTTCCTCAACATTTTGATACCTCTAGACTTTTTGGATGATTACATCTTTGAGATAGACTCATCTGTTTGTCAATACCCCTTAGACATAAGCTACCACCAGGTATACTGAGCAGCATGGGAATCCCTACCTGACACGAAGGACCTCCGAAACCTCAGCGTTCCCGCCCGCCGCGTGTACCCGCTATAAAGGTACGTCAAATATATCCTCATACATTAAAGTAGTTTCAGTCTTTCTGTAGCTTTCATCGATCCATTACTAATTATTTAATTATATACTATATCGTCTTATCTCATTTCTTCGACGACACCTATTTAATGGCATAACTTTCCATAGCATTTTTTCATTATAGACATAATGTATTTCGCCGAATTTACACCCATCATATTGTATCACAATGACTATATTCTATACACATCCTAACTTATTCATTATTTTATAAAGCAACATATTCTCAATGAGATAAGAGTATTCACTTCTACACTCATAGCCTAAAACCCATCTAAATATTGTAACTAGCGTCTAACTGTATTATCTTTTTTCAAAGTTTCTTTCCATTAGTATCTGAATCCAGTCATTCATTTGTTTATACAATTTGAGCTTACATATTCCATGTTTTCCTTATCTCACTCACACGAGAGACAGTGTAGCATTTTTACTATCCTACGTAAAGACTAACATGTAAATATATCTAGACAACAATTTATTATATTATTGCACAATATAGAAAGCTAAAGGCTAAACAATTCAGGCAACAGAGGTAGTAGAGATAAGAAGTAAGTATCTTTTGTTTTACTGCTTTGCTGATTTACTGCTTTAACTCATGAATTTTTTGTATGGATCAAAGTGATTATTTCTGTTATAGAATAGATAATTTTCCTTAAATAGCTTTTAAAATGTTATTATCTAATAGAGAATGTTATATTATGAGAGTTAAGATATCCTAATATGAGTAAGAAAAAACC
The DNA here is from genome assembly GCA_015478945.1 of Trachelipus rathkii. NCBI lineage: Eukaryota > Metazoa > Arthropoda > Malacostraca > Isopoda > Trachelipodidae > Trachelipus > Trachelipus rathkii. The sequence continues at coordinate 32,197 of JABUQX010021039.1, read as the reverse complement.
ATGGGACGATGCTGCAATTACCATTAAATAGAGTCACATTTAATTATACTATCATCCATAACAAATTGAGCTCACGAAATGACTTTTAATATGAGATATAGAAAAAAAATACTCTTTAGCAGACATTGCCTTAAGACAAACAGGTCAATTAATCTCTGTCAGTAGAATATCGCTTATAGAGAGTGATTAACCTTAAAGCAACAAGGATTAAGTATATGACGTTTTTTGTCTCTGGATCTAACATTGCTGGATTATTATACTCTATTATATTATTAATTGTCACGTACATGTAACACTATTATGTGTTTCAGTAACGAGCTGTGATTTATCACAATTTTAAGATATCCACTCATCAACTGGTATAGGCGGTTCATCCAAATTTGGAAATTTCCCACGCTTAATGAGTCAAATTAGAAATTTTCGCGACTATAATTATTTCAGTTATAGTCTTCGCTTTACTGGCTTCTTATATCCTCATACTGTCTTTACGTCTTCTAAACTCCATACTCTAGTTATTTATATTTATTGTGAGAAGTCCTACATTACATTTTCTAATAGAAAAGCGAGTGAAATCAGTAAATCAATAGAGGTGTTAACATATACATGACAAGGGGAAGTTTGAGTATCGTCTCTATGCAATTATAATAGCATATTATCGATGACATATTTATTATCTACATATGTATTATAACAAAATCATTAATAAGAATATCATATTGTAACTCACATAATGTCTTTATGACATAGAAATATAAACTCACTGTGATATTTAGACACTACTATTTAACTAGTATTATTATTTATCATTTTTATGATTGCAATGTTTAATTATTTAATCACTAATATTATTATTTTTCTAGTTATTATTATTTATTATTTTATTTCTAAATATTATATATAAGATTATATTAATTTTAGAGAGATTAATTGAGTTATTTATGAGTATTATTCTTCTGATATAATTAATATGTTTATTAAATGTATAAATGTACATTAAATGCATGATTTATTTTTAGCTTCATCACCACTTATCTCTATATTAACAACAAAAACACACACTGTCCTACATCACGCACAACACCAACACCAATACATCGAATCATAACACGATACATTCCAACACACACCTCACTCGCTGACTATCTACAGACACTACATACGACTAAGCAGCTATCTACCATCCATCATCATCTTACACCCCACAACACACACAAAACATCTACTATCACTTCAACATCGATCACACATCATCTTACTGCCTGACACCGACCTCGATCAGGCTGTATAAACAGCATATGCCTCTAATAGTATATGTCGAAGTATAGATGTATTACTTATGTTAAACAACTTGAACTCTTTCCACGACTGGATAAGATTTATTCATCTAAAACCATTATTATATTGCGTATTTTTTACCATTAAACTAAACACTATACATTAGTGAGTTATCTTACTCATTTATATTTATCAAATAACTATAGTTCTAACCTATACAAAGCTATAAATATCCTCCACACTCCTAACTCAAATAATACAATCTCATATATCATTTATAATCTTCATTTTATATCTTAAATATACAATTCCAGTAAAGTAGGCATTGTTCTATTTTCCTTCTTCCGCTTTCTCTCCTCTAATAACATCTTCCGATGGACCAGATTCTACAACCGCACAAACCTTATCCTTCTATTACGAGTATACTCTTTAAATAATTATAAATCTTGACATTACTTATTTATCAATAATTTTCCACATCAGACCACAAATTCTCTTTATTACATAAAACATTCGTAGCTAATTATCTTTACTCTTCTAAGAGAGCAATAGCATAACTAATCACGTTTTAACACCTACAGTATTCTTTACACGTGCATCCTTCCCAAACACCCTACTTTTCTCACTCACGCAAGGTCGTACTTCACCCATATCGTTTTTCTTCTATTGAATTCTACGGTGTCTTCTAGCAATTACTATTAAATCACATTTTACCCTTTTCAATAACATCCGTCACCTCACTCCACTTTATATTCCATGGCTAAAGTTCTATATGCGAACTATTATATACATATTAGACATCAACAATCACACACGATATTCTCTACTTTCTATGATAATATAAGCGATTTTCACAGTTTACATCTCGAAATCTATCTAATATACTAAGAATACATCATCATTTATATCTAGCAAGTATAATGCTAAAGGTCTGGTACTGTGCAATCCACCAGCAATTACACCACACAGTCCATTTAATCGACCTCTTCCACATACAACCTCAGACAAGTATTGCTATATATTCATGCTCGACTATTCTTTCACACCAAAAAATATTATATATACTATTAATGCTTTCTATATTCGTTAATATTTAATTATCGGTATTTTATCTTTATTAATTATCTATAGTATCAATATATTATGACAATCCAAACACGAAAGAAAAACCCAACAATTCGCGTAAATCCCTTTTACAATGCGAATAACTGATACTCTTTTACTGTTAAAAATATTATTTGAATAATAAACTACTTTAGTACGTAAATATATTTATATTGTGGTACTATACATATACTCCTACCCTCCCTGGTAGGCGATTTATAGGATCATAATATACAAGAAGGTAAGAGAAGAACCAAAAGTAGAAACACAATTTTGTTATAAATGTGGTGATAATAATATGAAGATAAAACTACGTTAGGACTATATAATATTATTTAATGGACCTATAAGTTTAAGTAGTAATTATATTAATATATTATATATATTTATGATAATACCTTTTGGTGACTGTATATATATATATATATATATATATATATAGTAATATATATAGAATATATATATATATATGAATATTATATATTTGTATTATATTCATATATATATATATTAAAATTATTTATTAAATTATTAAATAAAATATATATAGGTATAATTTAAAGCCTTTATAATATATATCACAGATTACCACACAAACGGGTGTCAATGTATAGGAAATTGTGAATCAATTTATTATTATATTTATAAATATAATAACTATCAAACTGAATAACATATTGAGGTAATTATATAGTGATTAATGATACCATTTATACAGGTATAAGAAGATAATCTTTTCCTTTCTTGTGATATGGTAGGATTAACCTCTTTAATCTCTTTACGACCGTGAGACATGTGATTGTGTCGTAAGATTATTAGCTTTTATTACGTCACTATTTTTGGTATTTAAGGTATGTAAAAACATGTTATTTTCATATGTAATCCTTAAAGCTTACACTACTGTAACATTGAGGATATTGATAAATACAAAGACATTGGTATACTTTTACACTTATGTGAAATCTCGGTATGAGCAAGTTAGTTATGTGTTTATTATTATATCTTTTTAATATAGATATATTACCCAAAAACTACATTTTAATAATCATGAGTTATAGTGATTAATATTTAAGCTTAGTTAATAACGTTGTCAACATAATTAGTTACTTGAATTATATATGTATATATCATTAAAAGTGTTTTAATGTATATATATATATATTACAACTATATATTATATTTAATATTTATTTATAAATATAAATACTTAATCAATATATTAGTAGTAATAAATTATTATATATTTACCACTTTAGTAAATATAGATATATATATTATTAAATTCACTAGATTTATATATAAGTTAAGATCAACGTGAATAAGCATAAACGCTTATATAAGAGTGCAGCCACGCTATGAAGCGCGACCCTCGTGTATGAGTGACTGTATATACGAACTAGCCTAGCTATATAATGAACCCGCCTGAGTAATACGAAATAATTAAACTACGCGATTATATATATAAGTCGCGAAAATATTTTCTTGTATGATTAATGCGTTAGTAGTAAATAACTATATAACACATATTTTAGTATATTTTTCATAAATATATCGTTTATACTATCTATATATATTATGAGTTACGACCGTTATTATAATTTCTATTTATCGCACTTTGATATACCCTATTTATATATTTATTTATATAGAAAATACCATTTCACTGGTAAAGTTTCTTGAATAATAATAACCAATATTAAGTTATATTTTTGAAAAAGAACAAGTATACATTATTTATGTATAGTGAAATAAATCATGTTTAGTTTTTATTTATATTAATCCAAAGTTATTGAATCGTATTATGTAATGAGTAAAATATATATAAACAAATAGTTATTCACGTATTAGTGACGTGGCATATGTTCCTATCTTTATGTTGAGTATGCCTTTAAGATCTATAATTACTATTAAAGGATATATGTTAAAAACATGTTTTATATATGTATCTCATTAAAGACTACACTACTATACATAGGATCAGTTAAAGTTATGTTATTAGAAGTTAGTCCCTAATTACCTCCCTTTCAAGTTTATTGTCTATTACATAGTAGTATTAAATCTTCTCTATGTATATATAATATGAATAGCTTTTTTTTATTCTAAATATTATTATTATTAATACTATATCATTATATTATCATATATTATACATAAAAATACAAAATGCGTGTACATGCATAATAAACTTATCCTCATTGTACAAACCGTAATTTTCCTCTTATTTTCCAAACTTTGTATATTCAATATTTATTTATAACATCAATATAATAAAAATTACATATAAGTATGTAAGTTCATACCTCTATTTATACACTTGTATTATCAGTTCTGACGTATACCATCTAATGATAGATTATATTAGTTCTCACTATTTAGGTTTATGTAATATAATAATACACTTAATTATATATATCTAAAATTGGAAATAACATAGTAAACAATAAACAACATCTTCGTCGGCTCTTTCTCTATTAATATTAAACCATTGAAGCATCACTTTCTAATACATTCATATCTGCTTTACAATCGCTTCACTATAACTCTTGGTACTATATCAGATATACTACAATATTTTATGATATTCCATTATAAGCATATATACTTACCACAGACAAATAGGACCTAGGATGTCCTACTAAACAAAGTGATCACTCAATCACAAGTCTTCCATATTGAGATATCCTGAGTCAGTTACCCTGTTTCAAACCATACACTACACATCTCTATAAATACAAATATTCAAATACATTGCTCCTCTCCCCATTTACTTTCCTCTATCCAGTGTGTTTCATGTTAAGATTGATCCACCGAGCATCCTCTACCATTACCAAACTCACCTTTGCTCTTCACCAAGTCAGCACCATATCTCAGTCTATCACGCCCGATGTCTTGGTCCCGATCCAAGCGAATCCCAGCACTATATTTTCTCGCTTAATATACACTCTAAAGTCAAAACAACGCCGCCTATTGATATATCTACACTGTCACCTGCTTGTATCCCCAAGCCTACCCTGCGCACAAAGTGTTGACTATTATTATTTCGTTTCTCACTCCTCGCAATCCTCATTCTCGACAATATAAATCTAGTGTAATAACTCATCTATATAAGACATTATTTGAATACACATAATTCCTAATATATTCATTTCACATGTCAACCAATCTTCGAAATTAATGAATCCATTACTACTTACATATTTACTGAGATTGACAGCAAAATTTTTTAATTTCTATTTCATTCTTCATATTTTTAAAATCAACTATAATTAAAACTCTTTTTGAGATAAATATACACACAATATTTAGTATATATATAAATAATTAACATTTCTGTATTTGACTTTTACGTCAGTATCCGTCTGACAGTGATAACAGCAGCGTATACAGCGATACATTTATTGATTTTGTAAAACTCGAAACTTTCTTTGCGAACTAAATTACTTACTATAAAAATTTAATGATTTTGATAAATGCCGAAATGACAATATTAAAAAAAAGACCTCTAAGGATATTTGCTAATTGTTCATCCTATAGTACATACCTTTGCTATGAGGGATGAAATAAGGTATTATGAGTATACAAAACTCATGAGTTCGTTATATAATATATCTGATAAGAGACTCTCTAAAAAAACACGCGTATAAACACACATGTGTTTTTAGACCTATTAGATCACTTTTATATATGCTCGAGGGTCAGAAATATATAAATAGAAGTGAAGTGGAAATATCTCTATACCACATAATCTAACAAAGAAAGACTGCAAGTTCATCCTTCCTTCTATACTCTCGATCAAAGATCTTAACGGCTAACAACATCCAATTGACTAAGCTAGTTTGCACATAATTGGGTATCTATAAAATGATCAATCAATAACATAGAAAACCACAATATACTACCATTCATATTGTATCTTGTAATACATTTAGAGAAGATATTTATTCATTTTTTAGACACTTTAGACGCAGTTATACATCTATACCGGCCCTTTAAATACAGACGAGTAACCGGTGCTCTTTAACTCTATGATAAAATGACTGGTATCTAAAAGTGATTAATGCACCTTATCATCTACTCACGCCGAAACTACGTCTAAAAGTATATATATATTCATCACTATTAAAAATTCATAATATCTAAGATAGTGTTCATGAGCTGCGCTTGATAAATATATTTTAGACTCTTGTATTAGGTAATAAATACGCCCGTGAGTATAAATATTATATAATATTAGGTATAAATATAAAGGATATTTATATTCTAAATATTTATATGGAAGTATATAAAACCTCCATGTTTTATATCAAGCCTAATAAAGCTATAACAGTTGTTGAGTACAACTATATCCTATTAAATAGGAAATGATAGCGCTGTTGTTGTGTTTTCCGTGTTGGATTTAGTTCACACCAAATATAGTACATAGAATAATAATAAATAGAAAATTATCTTACAATTATAATAATTAATAACTTGAATAATTAATTTTTTACTTGAGAATAGAGCGAATAACATAGTGTAAGTGAATAATTGTAATTTGTAAATATAAAAACCTAGAAAGATTTTAATAAAATACATGTTATAGTAAGGTAATTTTAAACTTTTATATTTTGCTATATTAATTTTTTAATACTTATAATTATATATGGTTATAAAATAATTGAAACTCCGACGACAGTAAGCAATATATATATATAGTAAACAAAACGTTATATATATATAGGCATTAAGCTTGAGTATGAAGAGTATTAGGTGCTATGAGGGCTATTTCTGCCTTACTAGTATTTACTAATTTATTTGCTTTATATATATATATACTAATAATAATAAATATAATTATGTTTTTATATAAAATTTCATAAAAATTTTATGTAAATAACTATCAATCAGACTTAAGGAATGGCTTTTTCTAAACAAAAAAGTTTAAACATTTATATATATTAAAATCTTGTACATGATTTCATTATATGCATACATGATGTAGATAATAATTTAGGATCATTTGTTATAATACGAATAATACACTATAATTAAAAAATTATTAGATATATCCAATAATAGTATGAAATAAGTAATATTGAATTAAAACGAGTGTATTCTGAGACTCTAAATAAATCTATAAAAAAATGTTGTCTCAAATAAAAATTACTTGTCTACTTTACTATTGCATATATTCTCATGAACAGGAAGAACGATACTAAATTACATATGTTTAAGTAACACAAATATGCGTGTCTTGTGTGAGGAGAGACTGAGTGTACTATTGTTGACAATTACAGATGGTACTCCAAATAAAATAACTTAAGTCCAAAGTACAAGTACAATACTTGTTACTTGAACCCAAGACTGATAGTATATATATATATATATATATTATAATGTGTGTATATATAGGGCAGTTGGACCTAGAACCCTCTATGGATATATGCCTTGAGATTATACTCTATGTTAGTCTGTCTGCCTATATGATATTGTATATGTTTAGCTGTATTATTTAATATATTTTAGGATTTATATACAAAATAACAAAATGCATTAGGTCAACAAGATTGAACAATATTATTTAATATTATATATAATAATATAAAAAATAAAATAATAATAATAATAATAAATATATAATAAATAAAATAATATAATAAAAATTTATAAAATAATAATGTATAGCTTTGCGTAAAAAATAGCAAGATTTAAAGAGAAATATAAAAACTAAATGATTTATTAAAATATAATGAGTTAAATAGCTAGTAATAATAGCATATATGAGATTAAGCAGTATAATAACTTATGAGATTAATAAGTCTAAGTAAAGCATTTTATATTAAATAACAAAGCTAATATTAATACCCTTCATTTATGTGCTTAATTATAGTAACTAACATTTATATATGATTTACTGATTTAACAATTTTAAGCAATAATATATTATAATGTAATAAATAAATATATCTAGTTAAAGCTAAGTAAAATCTATATGAGTTATATTATAAGGCAAGTAAAGCTAAGTAAAATACAAAATTCTAACTATACCTGAAAATACCACCCTCATGTTGTAGTCATATATTATTAACCATACTAATTGAATTTAACTGTATTATTACTCTTAATAGGTATGATATGTGTATATAATAAATATAGTGAGTTATAATATTAAAGCAGTATTTAACAACAATTGAGTTAAAGCAGTATTATAATGTCAAGTAAAGCAGTAAAACAAAAGCATACTAATCCCCTATGTATTTATGACTTTAAGTATGAGTAAACACCTCTAATAGATTTACTGATTTTAATATCTAGCTTTATAAGGTCTGTTTAAAATAAAATAATATATTAGTTATTATTATTAAATACTTTTGTTTACATTATTATTATAGTTAATAAATAATAATGATTATGTATATATATATATCAGTCCTAACTCTGTTAGCTTTTCTTCTTCTATACAAATTATTTATTAAAAATTTTAATAATATTTAAAAAAGTATGATAATAGGTAATATAAAAAAATATAATAAGTAATAAATAATGTTAATAATAAATATATGAAGTTAAAAGAAACAGTTAACATCAGCAATATAATAGCAGATTTAAAAACATAATAGCCATATACTGTATTCCCTCTTATTGCTAGGTAATTGTAGCTATTGATGTACTGTTATAGAGTTAAAAGTTAAATCTAAATTTTTTTTGTACCTAAAGTGCATGAATGAAGTTAAAATGAATGGCTCATAGTATATTTGAAAAGAAATTTTTTGGTAAATAGTTTTTACCTATATATTGATAATCACATTACATATTAAATATGTGTTAAATTAAATAAGGTCTGTAATGAGTTATCAGTTTTAATAATCTAACAAACAGTCTTCATAAAGAAGTTTAGTATGAAATCAAATAATTAATTAATGGTATTATATAATAACATCTAGTTCCAATCGCGCTATATATAGGAAATTAATGCCTACTACTGAGCATACTATAGCAGCTACATCGCGGCGGGCAGGAACTGAGCTAGGGAATAAATATTAGCGCCTGCCAGGTGACGCATAGCGGCGGGGCGGAACGCGGGTTCGGATAGGCTACATCTCAGTGTTAGGTAAAGGGATACATGCTGCGCCTTAGCGTGTTACTAGCATTATATTCTAGGCGTAAGTATACAAAAAGATGCAGTCATATCAAAATTAAGAACCATTCATATAGACTGATATATATATATATATATATATAGTACAATTAAAAGTTAGAAATAATGTGACTCACAAAAATAGAATACTACAAAAGTTAAGGATTCAAAATATTTGTAGCCATCAATAGAGTTTGCAGGAATCAATAAATATATCGAGTGAGTTTTAGTAATGATTTATAATATAGTAAAGTTGATATTAATTAGCTAGTTGATAATATGTGATCTTATTAGCGAGAGTGTAAAGTGTGTATATTAAGTTGCCTATGGTTACCGAGTGTAGGTGTGAGTAGTTAGTTGATGTAATACTGTATAGTAGTATGTATTAAATAAGTATGTCTATATGTGATATTCTGAGTTGTGAGTGTAGATGTGTGAGTGTATCCTTGATGTGAAGTGTGTGTAGTGTGTAAGCAAAGTTTGAGTGTTTCATTGTGTTAGTGAGTACAAGTAGTATTGTTATCTATAAGTGCAAAGTAGTTGTATTAATGTGATGTTGATGTGATTATATTATATATATTATTAAATATTATATATAAATATAATATATTTATATATTAATATATATATATATATTATATTATTATGATATTATATTTAATATATGTTAATATAATATATATAATATAATATATATAATTAATATATATATATTATATATATATATATATATATATTAATTATATATATATATATATATATATATATAATAATATATTATTAAATATATATTAATATATTAATAATATATATATATATATATATATTATATATATATTAATTATTATAATATATCATTAAAATATTATTAAAATAATATATAATATATAATATATATATATATATATATAAGGTTACATATTAAGTGTATTAACTAAAAATAAGTAACTAACTCATAGTAGGAAGTCAATACCTTAAGCATATATACTTATATGTTAAATAGAATACACCAATTCTGAATTTCACTACATAACCATTATTATTAAACCTTAAGGGGTAGACACCATTATTTAAGGTTAATTCTTAAGCTCAGTTATAGAGGCTATGAATAAAAGATGAGCTATTAGTAAAAATAATAAGCTTATATATATTAGGCAACTCATGATTGGCACTAATATGTTATGGCACTAGCTAACTTGAGCCTTATATATTTATGGTCAACTCTAATATATTGAGGCACTCATATATATTAGCACTACATATTTAGCCATCTCGATATATAATTAGACACTTTCATAATATTTGAGTTACAACTCACCTGGCACTCATATCTAATATACTCATAGAAATATACTATAATAGTAAATAAACCTTCACATACACTCCTTACGTTTTATTTAATGTTAACTCTTCACATCTCAGACCTATTATGTCACTGATTGCTGAATTACTCATCAAATATATAACCACTGAAGACAACTTCGAATAATGCTTGTAGTCATCCAGAGAGATAGACTGGAGAGTAATTTTCTTATACCATTCACAAGAATTAAACAAGACCACTATATAGAGAGTCTAAGAATTTTATATCCACATCATATGATGATGTCGAGAACAGCACACTAATATTGTCTAATAGCACTCAATTCACAAAATGTTTGCCCTAATCAAACGTATTATGAGCACATGCAAAGAAGATTGAAGAGCAATTCAAGGATTCGAAGCCAATTTCTATAGAGCAAATAACCGGAAATTCATCAACAGATTATTGATCAGAGCTATGACACACATTGTGATTTTCAGTCATACACTATGAAAGAGTCACTTCAATATACAAAATATAAGAAAAAGATGTATCCTATCACAAATTTGAATCGCAGTTATTAGATTTTTCACGTACAATATCGACCTGAGACAGCATCATAAGATAATGTATTCTAGGACATTCACAAAGAAGTCCTAAGAGCTATCTCACACCTCATCTAACGAGAAGTGTTAGTTATCTGGTGTATAGTAACATCAAACCACTGTCACTCAGATGTTGTCGAATGTGTTATGTGTATAGTTATGTTTATTTTTGTTGGTGTTATTGTGGCGTGTATATATTATGCCTTTATTAGCGGATTTTATGTGATCTTGTTCAATCTATTTATAATTAAGATCCCATAATTATATTGTTGAATTTGAAAAGTTAGATTATAATGAAAATTTTTGTAAAGTTTTTATTTTTTTATTAATTAAGAAAAAATTAATTATGAATTAAATTTAACATAATATACAAATATATATAGTTTAAAGATTTAAATATTTTAAATCACTCAAAAATTATCACAATGATATTATATTTGTATAGACCGTTTAAATTAAATTACGTATACTTATGATTTTATGCAATATTTATGATATATTCCTAATAATAATTTTAGATAATTTATTTAGACAATTTTTATTTAAATATATAACACTAATAAAAATTACTGTGAAATACTAAAATAAATTAAATATATTGTGTTTTGAGTTTATCATAATTCGTAACTTAATAATTTTTCTTGTTTTAAGATATCAATCCAAAATTATTAATAAAGATACTATATCTTATGAGAAGGAAATATATTTATATAATACTTATACAATCCAATAACTGGTGTATGTATTAAAACTACTATACCATATAGAACACATCTGGAGTGTTTGTAAGTGGTAGCGTGCTCATATGTCTATGTGTGGTGATATAATCAGTGTTGGCTGAATGAAGGACTTAATGAGCATGAGAATTTAATGATTATCGTATGTGTTTGTTAAGAAGATGAGTGCAACCACCGATTTAAATAGCGAGTGTTGATTGTATAGTGTAGTAGAGTATTATTATGAGAAGACCAGCAAAGGATGCTAAAATATGAAAATCTAAGGTACATAAATATCAATAAACATATTCATCTTCACGTTTAAAGACTACATAAGACACTCGATAGTTATAAGTCACAATAATTTCATAAGAAGCAATGAAAAAAATTTGACGTGCAATTTTGTGCAAAATAAGCTTGTGACAATTGATAGATTGAATATATACTGTGCGAGTGGGGTGTGTCAGAGAGAGTTCTCTGCAGTTGTAGCGTCGAAGATAATCCTTACTAGTGCCCTCTTCTGCTATATCCTTGTAAGCCTCTTGAAAAAATAGGTTTCAATCCTTTTTTCTAATATAATCTTATGGTTCATAAGGTATGATGCATGCTTTTTGTCGTTGTACATTTGTATGTACTCGAGTGGATGCGTACTCGGCGGAAGTGATAACTACACTCTTCCATAATCTAAAGTGCGCACTGCCAATAACGTTTTATTGTAAGTATCCATATAAGTGTGTACCCTAAAACATCAAAAATAGAAAATAAGAAGATGAAGTCATGAAAGGGCTAAGTCCCTAAAGGGGGCCAAAAATAGGGGGGAGTCACGTACGACGGTTGCTTCCTGCGCGAACGCGAGTAATTTGGCGCAACCCTTTCTTCGAAATATAGTGTTATAGACACAAAATCACCACAGTTGTCTTTCTATATTATTAAGCATTATCACACACTGCAGAATACATAATAGATGTGCAAATGTCTTATAGTTGTGTTGATATATATCTTGATGTGTCTCACAATACGAATTCCATGAATTTAGAGACTTGGTTTAGTTGTCCCTACAAGTAGATTTATAAGGCTGCGTCTTGTGGTAAAGAGACACGTTTAGTTTCTCAGGTGAGCGTTAATAAAGTAAAGTTATTAATTTTACCAGTATTCCCTCATTCCTTAACTACTGTTACATATGAATAGATAATATGATACCCTTCTCAGAAAGTAAGAGTATATTCACCTATAGTTGCATCTTTTATCATCGTTAATGAATTCTATTAAATTAATTAATTAATATAATTAAACATAAAATAATAGCTAATAAAAATAATTTAAAATTAAATTTTATATATTATATTTATATAATATATATTATATAAAATATATATATATATTATAACTAATATAATATATTATATATTATTATATATATATATATATATTTATATATATATATAATATATATTAATATATATATATAATATATTATATATATATATATATATAATATATATTAATATTAATATATATATATATATATATATATATATATATATAATTATATATATATATATTATAATATAATATATATATATATATATATATATTAATATATATATATTATATATATATATATAAATAATATATATATAGATATTATATATATATATAATAATATTAATATATATTATATATATATATTATATTATTATATAATATATATTAATAATTTAGTATAATATATATTAATATTATATATTAATATATATTATATTAATATTATATATATATATATATATATATATATATATATAATATATATTATATATATATAATATATATATATATATAATATATAAATATTATATATATATATAGATATAATTAATATATAATAATATATATTAAATATATATATATATTATATAAATTATATATATATCTATAATTTTATATAAATATTAAAATATTTATTTATATCTATAAAATAAATCCATTTCTTAATAAATAATGTAATAAATAATTAATAAAATGAGTGAGTTAATCACATAGACACTGATAATAATAAAAATACATTAAGACATATATAAAAATGAACGATATTATATATCCTTATGTTATGTGTTAATATTTAATTTCATATTATGCGATAAACTGTACATACATACTTTAAAATAATTTTATTTAACAATATTGTAATTATAGGAAATTATTTGAAAATCATATATTTATTTCTTGACCTATTAATTTATTCGAGATATGTATTATGTGATGTAATCTTTATGTATTTGTGAAATAATGATTGAAATAATTATTTATATTATACTTATCGTTGATTTATTGTATTAATACTCTATCTAATGAGGATAAAATAAATAATATAATGTATGTCTACTATTATGCTTTTTTTATCCATACATTGTATTTGTTGTTAATTTATATATTATATATATATATATAGAATAATAATAATAATTATAATAATAATAATAATAATAATTATAAATATATAATAAAATAATAATAATAATAATAATAAAATAATAATAATAATATAAAATAAATAATAATAATAATAAAATAATAATAATAATTAATTAAATTATTAAATGATCTGTAGTATATATGCGTAAACGCAAGTACGCGCGTCGGAGGGTGAAGCGATAGATGAATAAAACATCGAAGGGAGGAACTAATCATCTTTGAGAAAGAAGATTATGAAAAAATTCTATATATGGAGATTTATCACTCTCATTATGAAATATCTAGTTACGGAATTGTATAAGCGCAAGTTTTATAGTTAAGGAATAGTATAATTACGAGTTTTATAGGTAAGAAATGATATAAGAACGAGTTTTATAGTCATGGAATCGTATAGGTACGAGTTTTATAGTTATTGAATCTTAAAAATATCAGTTTTATAATTATGTTGTTTTTTATATCTTGAACTAATATAAACAATAAAGAGATGTATTCTACTAATTATGTGAAATATATGAAAGAAGTTATTATATGATTCGTGATAATTATTATTAAAAAATGAGGTCATTAACTTTATTTGTTAAAGAATCAGTGTCAAAATAAAGAAATTAAATATTTTTAATTTTTGAGAAAATCTTTATTCTAATTTGTTATCTGAAAGGAAGAAAAAACCTAATAACAGTTCATTATTATAAGTCACATATTCAATTAGTATATATTTAATAACGAAGAAAATTTAATAAACAAATAAAAATATATAAAAATATTAATATATATTTTAAAATAATACTCTCACACCATGAGTTATTTATAAATAGCTTATAAAGAGAAGTAGTCAAAGGGATGGATATTCGAAAGGTTACAAGATCTGTGAATTTGGTTCACTTTAGTGTGTTATACCTTTTCTTTCTTTCTCTTTCACTTAGTTCTAGGGCTACTAAAGTGCACTCTTATCAACGCGCAGGAGCTACGTCACGTTAAAATTACTCTACTTTTCTAATAAACGTATTTGCATATCTCTCTTTTTATCTCTTTCTATTCTCTGGTTATATCTTTATTCTCTCCAGGTTGCATTTTAAGTGCAAAAAGCTAATATATGAAACACAAGTATCATCAAACAACGCATATACATGGTACAAGAAATCGTATTGTTTTTATGAATCTACGAGAATAAGAGCAGTTTACGTCTAGTTTTACCAAGACATTCGATATAAAGGAGAGTGAATATCGGCTATCCCTGTATAAATTATATACTTCTCACAAAAAGACACTGCATACTGTCACACACATAATAATCCATCCATTCATGTGTTATCAAAATGAAAGAATAGTATCAATAGAGTACAACATCTTAAGAATCAAGAGTTCTCGGGCCAGCAGTAAGCAAAGAATGCTTTATTCAATCAGACAGAGTCGAAACCCTTTACATGGAGATTAAGTATAAATAAAAATTATATGAAACTATATTACTTTATAGTAGATAAATCTGTATAAACTGTATATAATTAGCTTCTTGACATACTAAATTCGAATAATCAGTAGGCATTTAGTGACATACTGATACATCATACAAGTACGACTCCTAAGTAAAAATATATATAATAGTGAATACTAACTTACACTCATATGAGTGAAAGCAGTGTAGAGTAAATATTATTACTTTTACTTACTCTCTTGAGATTTTATATTAGTACATATTAGTATACCACCCCCTTCTTTAAATAGGGCTTAATGAGCTTCGTGTAAGTTTTGGTTATTATATATTATATTGTCATACTATGTGATTATAATAAATAAAAATAATGAATATTATTTATAGAGGAGAATTATACCTTAAGTGACATATCTGATACATTTCAATCATAGTATAGTACTCAGTGAATAAGCAACTCTCTAGTAACGCTTTAAATATAGAACATCACATCCGACTAGTGTGAGCCGTCACGAACTATGGAGTTATTCTCTTCCTTGACTTACACCACAGATAGTACTAATCACCAATCATACATTTTAGAAAATATGTCTCTGCCAGTACTCGCGATATGTATTTATATGTTGTTCAACATGAGAGTGTGTCGTAACAATTACTTGAGATTGATGTTGATTAAGTTGAGATGTTTTAAGCAGACTCTCGCTACAAGAAAACCTTGCCAATTATTATATAAAGTCGATAAGCAAAGCAAATATATTTTAATAATTATTAGGCCTTTTCGCCTGCTGTAATCATGTCCGTAAGTACCTTTAAGCATCTTCTTCCTATTTTCTATTGATTCTCGAGATATCTCATCAATAAGAGAGTAACAAGAGAACATACTTATCTAAGAAAAACAATAAATATTCTAAAAACTGTCGTCAATTTAGTTTATTGTCGATGCTAAGTATCACTTATCTTAGAGAGATACAATATATATGAGAAACACTCAAGGTATGAGAGTTTTATATAATACACAGTAGAGTCTTAAATCATACATATCGAATAACCTAAATAGGTGTTACCCTAACCTAGACACTTTCTTTATGAGCCTGTACCATTAGCACGCATTATTTATAAGACTCACTGTTTACTTTCTATATATATCTTGTTGTCTATCACACCTATAGTAGTATACTATATCTATATATGCAAGATAGAGCGTGGCATCAATAGCACACGATTATACGAAATTTGGAAGCAGAATCATCAAAATTTTATAATAAATACCTTAATATACCCAACAAACTAAATTATATGACTCAATTAAGAGATGGCTATGAGGTGATCTCCCATTTAATTATGAAATATTCCAATGTTTGGTGCTGAGTGATATATAATAACCTGTCTTTGCCTTGATAAATATATCTAGATCTCGCTTTAGATATCTTTTTTCTAAGGGCTAATACAAAATATTGTATCAGCATATTCTTCAAAAAATTGACTATTCTTTAAAAGTATTGAGGGTTTAGTAGGATTATCTAGGCTCAATCCAGATACCTGCCACCTTTGCCTTTGGTAGGTTATCTGTCTAACATTATACAGTAGTAACAAAAACTAGTAGGTACTGACACTTAACCTGTAAATGCACTCTTTCCAACGTAACTTAATATTGTCTCATCGAATCGCACAGTGAAAGCGTCAGCACGGCCTAATCCACATCAATCAACACACAAAACTCAGACACAACTGATACAGCTAGAAATCACCCACCACACTACCACCAATAACATGCAGATATCTACCCTTAGCCACACACAGTCAGAAGCACCATTCTCCTCCTGACATTCACCGCCGTAACACGAACTCATCACCACTACACACACATAAGTACTTTCACCTCGTCAAGACGTATCGATATTCTGCTCGCCAGCGCGAGCTAGCCGAAAACGTCACCTTATTGGTATAAAAACACAACACTCAGTGAACGATTATTATTAAATAATTCTCATTTATTGTATATCAAATTTTAAGACCTGGCATAAGAAATGCAATATTATTGATCTGTATCACAAATACTATATATATATATCTCTGCGTAACAAAAGATAACATAAATTATATATAAGATTTAACAACTGTCATGCCACTTAGCCATATGAACAACCCACACAACTATTTATGTAATATGTGTCCATATTACTAATCTATTTGATGACTCATCTTATTATGTAATGGGACTCATTATTACAATATTACTATTTGATATTATAATTAAATACTTATCTAAGCCTACTTATGATGACTCATATCATTTAGATGGACGTCAATCTTTGCTGAGATTCATCTTTTAGTATACACTTCTTGATGAATACTCTAAGCATAATTATTTGTATGGTATTCAGTATATATTTTGTATATTCTATGAGTACATTTTATGAGTTACCAAATGACCTTATGAGTTATTTCATAGGAGTGTTCTTATTTATATAGTGATTTACTTATAAAAGAGAATAATTAACTAGATATGGGGAATAGAACGTGTGATACATCAAAGGTAGCTTCACATGAAATTCGCCTTCAATAAATTTACACTTAGCATATTAAGTTTCTTTATAAAGTTTAAATTTCTTATGCATTGTGATACATTTATTAAATCAAAATGTATCCTCTTGATTAAAACTGTATAGAGAATCTTTTATAATTAGAATTCATAAAAAAAAAATTGAATAATAGAAATTTTGCTATTGTATATTTGCTAAAGGTGTGTGAAATTAGGAGCATAGATTGCATTTTTTTTCCTAAATAATCGAACGCGGAACACCTATGGTTTTGGGGAAAGGTAATCTTAGATACTTTTCAATTGAGTTTAGGTTTACAACGTATGGATGGATATAAAAGGAGGGAGGAAAATCACTACTTCCTTTTATGATATTTGTGGCTGATAGACCCTCGCAACATTCTTGGATATGGTGACGTAAATAACAGGTCATAAATAAAACTACAAAAAACATCAAAGTCATCATCAACATTTTATACATATAGAAGAGTTTTAGATGAATAAAAAATGAAGCAGGACGAACTAAATAATGTTATAATAAATGGTCATTTATTCAGCTTAATAATTCTTATATTTTTTACTTTTATCCAATGTAATTTTTGAAACAAATTGAAAGTTGGTCAAAGTCGGACAATTTTAAAGTACATTTTTAATCTTATAATGCCTTTCACTATTCACTCGCATTCTCTTGATAGAAAAAATAATCACATTAATAGTGTATAACAACCTAAAAAACCTGAAAGTTTAACTACATTAATTCACTGAGTATAAAATTAAATTAATTAAATAATAAAAATAAAAAAAAATAAAAATAAAGATACAGCCTGCTCACTCTCTTTTCACACTCACCATCAACCATTATTGTGGAATTTTCCTATTATTACAAATATCAAGAACAATAAATATGACTTATGATAAAATAATAATAATAATAATAATAATAATAATAATAATAATATAAAGATACAGCCTCTCTCTTTTTCACTCGCGATAGGATAAAATATAATAATAATAATATTAATAATAATAATAATGCTTCTCAGAACACATAAACATTTCGGTAATTGCTCAAAGAAAAACTATTTATAAGTGTGAGCCTTAGGCCTGCTTCACAAAAAAAAAACACGCGGGCCTGAGTTAAAACACCAAACAAGAAGGTGGTATTAAAGTTTTAGCATAGCGGTCCCTAGAAGTATTTGCTGAGAAGTTTAATAATAATATGGACTATAATAATAATATATATATATATAAAAAAAATTAGACTCACCAGCTGAAAAATATTCACCATAAGGGGCTCGAAATTTGCACATGCTATAGGACTCACGAAATCAGAATAATAAATCCTGGCGAGGCAAATAGCTGGCTTGGAGAGCAGGAAAGGGGGGGGGAAAGAAGATGATACTCCCTATAAAGTGATGCTTAAGCCTTACGGGCGCCGAAATGATTTCAAATTTCCGTTGCAGAATCCTTTCCTTGAATAAAACTTTAGAAAAGTTTTTTAAACTTTATCAAGGAATATGTAAATAAAAAATCCAGTTAAAAAAAAAATATTTAAGGATCGACGAACAAAACAAAAAAGAAATAATAAGGGCATTAGAAAGAAAAAAAAAAATTGGGGCGCAATGGGAAGAACACGGGAAGTGTTATCCAGCACAAGGAGAAGACAAGTAGGGGGAAGTTCGAAAACGCTACGATACGACGCGGCATCGACCAATACAGAAAATTACAAGTTCCGGCGAATGGGGGGGGCGGAGAATGCTTACATATTATCATATTGGCAATTTTTAAGGACCGTTCGGAAAGAAAATCTAATATAATCAGGGCTAGTGATTAACAAAAATAGAATTTATTATTCCTTATTTTCTCTCTTGTACGAAAATAATGTGTTCGAACAAACTATATATTTATATATATATATATATAATAAATATATATAAAATCATATAATAATATAGTAATATATATATAATAATATATATAGTATATATATAATATAAATAACTTAATATATAAATATATATACTATATATATATATATATCTATATTAATAATATATATGATATCATATATATATATATATTATTATATAATATATATATATATAACAATATATATAATATATATATATTATAATAATAATATATATATTATTACATATATATAAATATATGATAATATATAATATATATAAAATATAAATATATATATATATATATATATATATCATATACTAATATACTATATATAAATAATATATATATAATATAAAATATTATATATATATTCAAAATGATAATATAATATATATACTGAATATATATATATATATATATATTATATATAATATATATATATATAATAATATACAGAACAGTTATTGCCTTTGGACGTTATTTGGAAATTAAGAAATGTAATCTTTTATTATTAGCTTTTTTAAAGCTATTTTTCCTAATTCTAAACTAACATTAATATAAATAGTAAAATACAACTACTTTTAATTAATTTTAATCATTCAAAAAGATAATTATCACTTAAGTAATGTAAATAAAGAATTTTTATTTATAACCAAACAATTTACAAAATGCAAAGATTTCAAACAAAAAACTGTTGTTGCCTTGCTTTTGAAACAAAAAAGAAACGTATCTTCGTATATATATATATAGTATATATATATATATATATATATATATATATATTATATATTATATATATATATAATATATAATATATCATTTATATTTATATATAATAATATATATATATATATAATCATATATGTTTGAGTGTTCTTCGTAAACCTGCTCAACTTTGTCAACTCTGTCAACTTCTCTTACTCTCTCTATCCTCAATTTCATCAACCATAGGCTTTGTGCCTATGAGCGGCAATAATTTATATATATATCATATATAATATATGATATAGTATATATATATATTATATAATCTCAATATAGTGATAATGAAAAGTTAAGTATATTTATATAAAAATATAAATAAATATACTTATAATAAATAATATATATAGATACATAATAATAATATATAATAATATATATATTACTATATGAAAATATATATATAATATATATATATATAAGTTCACGGGCATAGCCCTATTCTAGAAGGGGAACTTCTCTAGGTAATTTCTACCTAGGATCCGGACTAGGAATCGAACCCGGGCCCTTGCCATACGACTCTGTTGCTCTACCGATTGAGCAACGGTAGCGGCTTGTTCTCGTGTCTCTGATTTGGGGTCTTTACTACTATATTCATCTATTCTGTATATCGTAGTAAATTGATAAGCTATCCTGTCAATCTACTACTATGGTCATCTATTCTGTATATCGTAGTAAATTGATAAGCTATTCTGTCAATCTACTACTATGGTCATCTATTCTGTATATCGTAGTAAATTGATAAGCTATTCTGTCAATCTACTACTATGTTCATCTATTCTGTATATCGTAGTAAATTGATAAGCTATTCTGTCAATCTACTACTATGTTCATCTATTTTGCATAGCTCTTGCTTCATCTCAACTAACTATCCTAAATTATTTGACTACTTAAAATTCAAATTAGAACACATTCTCTCTCTTCTTCACCTTTCTCCGAAATCATCATTTTTTGGTGATTTCAACGTTCACCACTATTTTTTTCATCCCGAATGTCCTCGAACAGTGGGTTTAACTCCTTACCCATTTGTAAGGGCAAGTATCTTTTTCTAATTCATGAGAGTGAAGATGAGACTGGGAGAAATCTAGTCTTAGTTCAATTTAAATAGGAAAGTGACATACTGAGACAATTCCTCTTTCCAATTTATAAGGATAAGTGTAGTACTAGGTGGGACTACTTTTTTTGTTCCTATTTTTAAGGATAATTTAGGGACGATCTCTGTCTTGCTACAAATTATAAGGGTAAAGGTGGTACTGGGTTACTGGGGTAACATTCCCCATGTTCCATTTAATAAGTTTAAAGACGTGACTGGGACGATTTCATTCTTGTTACAATTTTAAAGGGCAAGGGTATAACTGGGCAGCTCCTTTCTTGTTCTTATTTGGATTACGACAACTCCTGTCTTGCTAATTATAATTATAAAAGTAGAATTGGGGACTGGTACAACTATTCTGTCATGTATCCATATTAAATAATAAGGATCTTTAAAGGCTTTTGACTTGACAATTCTGATTTAAGGGAAATTCTAGAAGAAACAGAATACAAATGTATACTCCTCTTTGAGATTTACGAGTATTGTTTATTAGTTGGAAAATAAAAAATCTCTGAGAAGGAAAATGGGGAGAAAAAGATTGAACAGCTACAGTCAAGGTCAAATTTATAATTTAAAAAGTTGGACTTAGAAAACTTTTATTTTAATCCAACTTATAAAGGTAAGGTTGATGCTGGAAGAACGCCTATCTTTCTCTAAGTTAGAAGAGAAGGGTGAAGGGGGAGATTGGCGAAAACCTATTAACTATTTGTTTTGTGACCTAAATTTAATAGAAGTAAAGGTTTGAACTTGAGAAATTTCTAACTTTTTTACCAACTTATGTCGGTAAAGCGGAGGGACCGGGGACAACTTTTATCTTGGTCCATTGGAAAAAAAAAAACAAAAAAGCGACTATTGAATCATACAACACAAAATTACTCTATTAAAAATCCAATCCGCAAGATAATTTTCTAGTGAGAACAATAATATATTTCCAATTTAATTAAAGGCAAGAGGGATAAGAAATAAAAACAGAAATAACTAACCAACTGAAATTATTGCCTACTTCCAATCCTTTATGTAATGATTAGATATCGTTTTTTCCCAATTTTGAAGGATGAGGGCGTGTTTGGGGCAATATTATTATTTAGCATATTTAATTAATTAGTGATAATGAACTAGAATAAGACCAAATCCCCCTCTATTTTGATAAATTGAAAACGAAAAGAATAATGAGACTCTGGAAGGAAATTCAGAAAATTGTTTCTAGCACTTTGCAAATAAGGGCTCAAGAAGTAAGTGAATAGAGAAACAATTCTGCTTAAAACGTTCCAAAATAAATATAAGCGAATAACATAAAAATTAGTGAGGAGCTACTTAACTAATAAATTCATCAAGAAAAAGATTGGAGAAGCTTGTTTGGAGTCGGCAAGTCGGAGTCGGAGTCGCCGGAGTCAGAGCGGGAGTCGCTAGTTTTGAAGAGAGTGGAGTCCGGAAGGTTGGCAATTTTCGAAAAGCAGAGTGGAAATCGGACGTCACCAAAAGCAGTATTTATGAAAGAGGATGGCCCAACAGTCGGCAGTCGGAAGTACATAAATAAAAAAAAAAAGGTAATTAATTCAAATTTCTGTGATCATGATTCATCAGAGATCGGTAAAAAAAAAAAGTACGAGAATAACGATAGTCAAGGCAATTTTCAAAGAGAGTGAGAAAGTTTCGGAGGTCGAGGAAAGTACTGAAGAAGTCGGAAGTCGAGTACAGGAAAAATCGGAAACAAGTCGAGAGATCAAAACCCTAAAACAAGTAATAATAATGCAGAGAGTCCAGAGAAAGTAACAGGCAGTGGAAAGAACATCACAAACACAAAGCTGCTCCAAAACATAAAGTAACACATTCAAAACCAATCTCTCTCCGCTTTGCAATTTAAATGAAGATAAGCGGCCTTGCAAATGGAGTAACAACCACCTGATCATAATTTTTTAACCATTTGAATAAGAGTAAATGGTTGGAAAAAACATGGAAAACAATCTCCTGTCAGGATCCTTTATTATATATAGTATAAGAAGTGGAATCCCACGCTGAAAAGACAAAAATCTGATACTATCGCTGAAAACAGTTTACATAGCATTAAAGAATGGTGAATTGGGGACTAATAAAACTCCGCGTCATGTATCCGCAAATATAGCAAAGAACGCCCATGAGATTGAAAGGACGTGGAAAAAATCCCATCATGTTCCATTTATAGTAATGATCACTCTTCATCTATTACTAAGAGGACCAGCCACATTTATTGCATAACTCTCTCTAGTGTAAAAACTCAATAAATCACATAACTAACCATAAGCTACTCACCCAAACAATATGCAAATAATATATTAAGGAAAATACTATAAATATACTAATATATAAACATATTAATCATAAAATAAAATCACATATAAACTATAAAAACAAACCCCGCTACCTACGAATTACTATAATAACACTACCTAATATGACATATATAAGCTAAAGTTAAAATATAAAAAAAACAGAAACCCAAAATAATCTTCAGGAACATCATTTAATATATAACCATAAAATCCTCATAAAAAAATATAAAACAATACCTAATAACATACTCCAGACCAACGGTGCGCAACCGTTAAAATCTTGACTAAAATGTTTTAAATAATTTTTAACTTTTGATTACAATAATATCATAGGAAATACAAATATATTTCACACAGAAAACTTCCATAAAGTTTTCTCACAATTTTCAATTTCTCTACGCAACGTGTAATTCATTCTCCAAAACAAAAAAAACTACACAAAAATTAAAAAAAATAAAATATAATATAAATATTTCTATTATATATAAGGCAAATTGTCAAATATTTACAAAGACGAAATAATTAAATATTAAACCAATACTATAAATTATATAATAATTAAACCTTAAGAAGGTCATATAACCCACAAAATAAATAAGAACGAAATTATCCTTTAAACAACTTATATATAAGACAAATTATGCTAGATTAATATAAAATGAGATCGAAAAAAAAAAAATACAAAACTTCATAAACATTAAACAAAACACTAATTAAAAGAAATAAACGTATTTGCTTCTAGTTGACCAAAACAGAATCGTTATTATAAAGCGCTAACAGCCCGCGTCTATTAGTGCTTACGACAGCATTCTCTCGCCCGGCTAAAACCTACTCCACTCAGGATAATGTGCAATGCCAAATTTTTAGCAAACCCTAATCCCCCCACGCAACTGCATGACGTCTTTTTTTCTTACATAAACCCTGCACTTCAAACTGGAGTGCTTATCATGATATAACATGCATTTCCCTCAACCTCTATTAAATTATTTAGTCCTACTTTAAAAAAAGCTCTAGGGAAATAAAAAATTACACTAAATTTAACAGTTGCTACAGACCCTACCGCTACGTTGTAGTGTATGATATCGGTGGTTGCACAGAAACTACCTGACAAAAAACAGATCAACGCAGTCGCACTCAACGAAAAAAATACAGGAAATAAAAAATAAGCCTATAAGCTCATACTATATATATCACGCTAAGCTCCAAAGCCAGCTCACTAAAAGCATATATATATATCGCAATAGCACTTCAACAGCACATAAACATCACTAAAAGTTAGTACAAGTCACCCAAAAAATGACTAAACCAAATAACAAAAATATAGTAAGCAAAAATAATAGATACTTACAAACTCCATTATAACATATAAGTAGCGTTAAATTAAATAAAATTAAGATATAATTATAAGCAACGTTATTAAGAAAATATACACAGAAGATAAATAAGTAAAAAGGATATAACCGAAACAAAATATATATAAAATACAATTATATATATATATATATATATATATTATATATTACCTTTAGGCTTTAAAAATGATATAACAAATTAACCGATATCTCTTTATTATATAATGATATATATATATATTAAAGTTATAAATATATAGTATACAATATATAAATATAAATAAATAATAATAATAATATAATAATATAATATAGTATATATATATATTAAAATATATAATTAATACTTAATATAATAATATAAATAAAAATACTTATATAAATATATAATAATAAAATCAAAAAAAAAATTACTAAATATCTATTAAACCAAACTAAACATAGTGGATGTCATGATTGGTTAATAACAATACAATATAACACAAAATTTACAAGTACAACGAAACTGCAAAAAACTAAACTCTCAATACTGATATACATTCCACGTACACATTACATATAACTATATGGCACTATATAGCACCATCATCCACCACGCACCACCGCACCAATAAAACAAATAAAGCATAAAAGATACAATAATAAACATATCAACTAATAACATACAGCAGTACAAAAAATAACTCAGTATATCATAGTATGATAGCCTAACATACTCCAAAATAATAAACTCCAAAAGATACCCAGGATCATGACAACAACAAAACTATTATACACTAAAACATACACGTCTTCATAATCAGTGGAACTGATACCTACTCAAAATAACTCCATAGTAAAGACAAATAATAAACAAAAAACTACTAATAATAATAATCTATACTATATATATAGTATACGCAAAATAAATAATAAAATTTTAAATATATTATTTATACCAAAAAACCAAAAAAATATATACTCAAATAAATTATACTACAATAAAAAATGATACCATAAAATAATATTGTACGGCAAATAAATAAGTATAGTATGCACTCACAAACACGGTCTACGCAATCCACAACGTAACCCACCCAATGCTAAAATAAGGCCAAAATAAATTCAGCCAATAAAACCCAAAAAAATAGATAATAATAAATATATATTGATACCAAAAAACTATATAACTCATAAATAAAATTCCTAGTACTCACTCACAAATAAATAATCACTACGCAATAATTACTACTAGGGTCATACAAAAACCTACCAAAAAAAATACTTCATAAAAAGTACAAGCCCAAATAAAAAATAAAAAAAAACAGCCAAAAAAGCTCACTAAAGTACAAAAAATAGCCTCAATAACAAAATTAACCACCAAACTCCATTAACATAATAATAAATATATAAAATGATAATATAATAAAATAATAATAAAATAATAAAAATAAAAAATAAATATAATAGATAATTATAATAATAATATTAACTGAGGTAATAATATATATATATATAGATTATAATCGAAATATCTATATATATATATAATGATACATATAAATATAATATAAATAATATATATTCAAAAATAAATATATAATAAGTATAAATAAATAACCATAAAACATAAGTACCTCACGCTCAGTATCCGTTAAGTAACAATACCAAATAAGAAACTTGATAAGCAAAGAAATATATAATAATACAGACCACCAAGTCTAAAATAAAGCCTAATACTCCATAATAACATACTTATACTCATCACCTACCTATAAATATAATAATATACAGGTATAATATATAAAAAATAATACTGAATAATATACATATATATAATATAACAAAATCTAATATATGAATATCAAATACAATGTAACTATAGATATAAGTAAGTATATCTATTAACTAAAATAGTTATATAATATAATATGCTAATATAGTTAATAATATAATAATATCAGTAATATAATAATACTATACATAATATAAAATATAATATAATTAAAAAACCATAAAAATATGAATAATAATAATAATAAATATATCATAGTATAGTATAAATATAATAAATAATATAAATATATGACATATTAGGACACTATAGCTCTCAAAGGGAGCAATTATTTGGCAATAGCAAAAACTGTATTCGAAAAAAACTTTATCATTAGAAATTGAAGAATTAGCAATAAAAGTACTTAAAAACCATGATTGCAAATGCAAACCCATATATAGAGGAGGAACTTCGTTAATACTCATAAACACTAGAAAGAATAATAAAAATCGTATTAATAAATATAATTAATATATAAATATATATAATTACTATACTATAATATATGATTATATAATAATAATACTAAATGAATATATATACTAATATAATTATAATATAAATAATAAAAAAAATAATAAAATTATACTTAAGTAAATATATATAATATATTAAAAAAAAAAATATAAAAAAATGTAAGATGAATTTATATAATATACATTAATATGAACATACTTAACTAATAGAATATAGTCACATGTAAAGTGAAAAGAAATAAATCATTAAAATACATAATATAATGATATTGCATACACACATACCAAAAAAAAAAGAATAATTAAATACAAAAAAATAAGAATAAAAAGAAATGAAATATATATAATAAAATAATTATAACTAATAAATAAAAGATAATAAATATACTAATATAGTTTGTAAATACTATAAAGAAAACATATATACATTATAAATATAAAATAATATAAGAAGAATATAAATATCAAAATATATCTATAATAAAAAATTAAAAAATATATATATATACAATTCAATAATGAACGTATATAATAATAATATATTAAAAAATATAAAAAATAAAAAAAAACATATACATACAACAAAATATAAAGATAAATTAATAAAATAATACATATATAAATATAATAATATAAATAGTTATTAGATTATGAAACATTAAAAATAAAATAAAAAAATATATAAATTTTGATATTTAATAAAAATAAAAATAGAAAATATTAAACAGTAAATAAAAAAATATAATAAAATATAAAATATAAATATTATATATATAAATATATATTTTATAATAAAGATATTAAAAATATCTATAGTTATAAATAATAAATCATTATAAAAATAAATGAACTATATATATGTAAATAAATTTTTAGATTCATATTGAAAAAATATAAATATTGTTATAAAAATGTATAAAAATATAATTAAAAAATATAAAATAAAGTATATAATATAAATACATATATATATAAATATATATAATTAGTATAAGATAAATATAATATATATATATATATATATAATAGTCTATCCACTTTATATCAATCTTTCTATATATGAATGAAATAATTTCTGTTTGTTAATTTTAATATTAGAACAAGAAATAAAATGATAGAAAAATTAAAAGAATAGAGGCGGAAATGTTCAAGATATTTAGCAAAAAAACGTTTCAACTTTAGTCAGTAAAACGTGGCAAAAAAAATACATAAATATATACATAAAAAAATAAACCAAAAATAATGAATTAACTTAATAATAAGATTATAAGAGCATTAAATAATAATAGTAGTACAATTTTAATCCTTGATTAATATTATATACAAATAGAATTAATATATATTAATTGAATATATCAACGAAAAAAGAAACTCGGAAAGTGAAAAAACTAGTCTCTTACAAAGTGTAAGTACACGTTAAAAGAAATTAAAAAAATTTATTTTATTTATTTCTTTACTGTTATTGTTTGAACCATTACACCCAAACAAAACAATTATATATTATTTTAGTTATCTATTCCAATAGCTATAGTGTATTAAAAATAATCTAGTCATAAATATAATTTGTGAGAAATATTTAATATATTTATCTTAGAGCTATATATATAAATTACTAATCATTAAAAAAACCCAAAAAAACAAAAAAATATCAATTAATTATATGCCAATCTAGCATTAAACAACAAAATAAATAATATAACACTCTATTATCACTCACGTTATTATTATCTATTATTAAATTATTATTTATAAAAATAAAATTCATTTATTATATAATAATATAATTGATTCAAATTATTATAAATGTCAAAAAATAGACAACTTATTATAGTTATTGATACATAAATAAGTCACGATATTTAACAAATTATTATAATATTATTAATAATTATTATAAATATTTATATTAATTACTCATAAACAACTATATATTCATCAAAATTAAATTATTATATATTATATATTAATGATTATTATTATTATCTAACTTACTAGTAAATATATATAAATCATATAATAACGATTCGGCCCTAATACTTATATAATATACATTGTTATCATTACTATAAACAACTATTCTAAATTAAATTATTTTTATTGATACAATATTATATTATTAATTATTACTAATAATTATTACTATATAGTATTAACTATATTATATATATAACCCAAATTCTTATTATAATACTTCCTTTCCTATTATAAATATAATAAATTTATCGAATCCCCTTAGTTATTATTCCATATATTCATATTAAAAACATATATACAGATTTTTGATATTGAAATCATATATACAGATTTTTTATGTTAAAAAAATTATGTATTATTCATATCAATTATCAATCAATTATTATTAAATTAATTAATTAGTTATTGAATTAAATAATAAATTAATATATATAAAATATTTTAATAAAAATTATTATATAATTATCTAATAATTACTATTATTTAAAAATATCAAAATATAATTAATTAATTATAATATAATTTTAATATAAATGATTCATCTATTACTTATTTATTATTATTATAATTATATAATTAATATTATTATTATGGTTATCTGTTATGTTTATTGTTCATTTTCATATTTTTATTAAAATCTTAATTCTAATATATATTAAAATTTATTCTAATAGAAGTCCACATCCTTCGAAACTAATTGATATTGGTATTTATTTTGATATTTTATGAATTAATAAGTAAAATACGTCAATGATTTATTTTTATTAATTTTCTTCTTTATATTATAACAAATTAGATCAATATAATCCGTAAAATATAGTGATTTTTCAATTGATTCTCTTCAATAAAAACGAGATGACTTATTGATAAATACATTAATCAGGAGAATGAAAAAAATATTAAGAAAATAAGTAAAAGTATAATATAATATATATAAAAATATATAAAATATTATATAAATTAATATAACAATAATACAAGAAAATAATCATATATAAAAATAAATATATAACTAAAAAATAATCATAATAATATTTATCATATAAAAAATATTATACTATATTTTATTATATAATAATAGATGAATAGATATATAGATATAATAATATATAATAAATAATATAAGAGAGAAATAATATGAGAATTAGTAAAAATAAAGAGAAACCAATGAAAAAAAAATACCACAAATGATTGAAAAAAGACAAACAAATCAAAAAACAAAACTAAAAAAAAAAAATAAAAAAGAAGACTAAAAAAAAGTTACAAAAAAAAAAAAAGGATTAAAAAAGCAACAAATTTAAAATCAGGAAAGAAAGATGAGAAATACAACGAATTATTACTAAATGTACACAAAATAAAAAAAAAAAACGAACCAACCACAAACAACACAAAATAATCAAAAACAAGGACCAACTAAAAAAAACTTCACTAAGAAAGTGAAAAATAAAGGAAAAAAAATAAGGGAAGGATTGAAAATATTAAAGAGAAAACGCAATACAACACATCCAAAATAAAATAAATAAACATAAATTATAGAAATAGAAATAATCTAAACGAGAAAATGAACAAATGTAAAAATTATTTCTAAATTCACAAGCCAATAATTAAAAAGGTAAAATTTTATAATAATATATAAATCAAAAAAATTAAAATATAAGGTAGAAAAGAAAAAGAATGAAAAGATAAAAACTGGTATAGACAAAAAAGAATTGAAAGAACTAAAACAATAACTAAAAATAATAATCACTAAATAATAATACATAATATAAGTAATAAATACATAATCAAATAAATGAAAATAATAATTACATTAATTACACATAAAATCATAATCACCTGACTTTAGCTCTCTACATATCACATAATTAAATAATAAGTAATATAAATGAAAAAAATACACTCAGAAATCGAAATAAAGAACACTTCATCACACTACACACAAAC
>JABUQX010021038.1:12500-21450 GCA_015478945.1 Trachelipus rathkii | reverse complement strand
CTACTTCTGTTTCTAGGAACGCTTTTCTTTTACCTAACATTATAGGTAATATATTTAAATGTTAACAACCAAACTATATTTTAATTGACCGGTTTACACGGTAACTCCAGTTATATACATTTTGGTACCTTTATATAGTATAAAATAAATATATTTATAACATAATAAGTTTTCATCAATAATCTAATAAAGTACTAACATATCTAACTCATGAACTAAGTATAAATATATATATAAATGTAGTGCCCACAATACACATAGTGCTCTTAACATACCTTCCGTGGAATAATAAGAATTTATATCTGCAACATTCACCAAATTCCCCACTTAGTCATAAGTAAAGTTGCTAACAGGGATATACAAAGTATCAATTCTAATTGATCAATTTCTCACACTAATTTCCAACATAATCAGCTTAGCAGCCATTACAAAAATAATTCAATTGAAGTTCCTCAAAAGCTTAAAAATTCCCTTAACAAAGTGGACCAGTATTTCATATCAAGAATAATGTATACCAACATAACACTAGAACAGTCCCGAAGAAACCTGAAGTAGGTTATATATGCACAACTTGTATCATTAATCGCCCTAAAAAATCAACGGCATATGAAACAGTACGAATAAACCTCTAACATTAAACAAATCTCTGCAACTAAATAACACAGAATAAGAAAAGTACTGACACTATGAGCAATGCGATCTTAGTAAACAGGATTTGAGACAAAGCATGTCAACATTATCAATGAGAATTTTACATTAAACATGCGTAATTATTTAAACAAAAAATTAACATAGCATGAAGACCTTGAGTCTAAAATTCATAACATACTGATAACGGAAGGTATATGCTAACTTAACAAAATTTTTATTTTACATTCAAATTGAAATAGTTTAAACAAAAAATAATTATAATTACCTCGTCTAAATATCATAATCAACAATAGGAAAACAATAACAAAAGTTTTTAACCAAACAAAACAATAATTGTTGTTTATTCTTTGAACATAAAATAAAAATAAGTGTCTTTTGAATCAAAATTTATCACAAGTAAAGCGTAATGGTTTACTGATCCTAAAAACCAGTAAATCAGTAAATATTGTTAATCAAATCACCACCCTCCAAGCAGCTTCCCTATCCATCCACCCCTCCTAATGATCTATTGTAACATGATCAAGTCAATCTCGAGTTATTCATTTTGGATAAACTTAACATAAAAATAAGTTCTTTTATATTTACAATGCAGCTGCGATGTATATGGCATACGCAAACAAGTATTTTTTAGCCAGGGAAAAAATTTACTGTCAAAAACATCATAATAATATCAGTACAAACGATTAACATACGGAAGATTAACGGATAAACATCACTACAAAAGATTTCGCTCACCTAGGAACTGACATACTAGTATTGTCGAGTGTTAACACAGCTGAAGATTGTTGTAGCGGTTAAGTAACATTGCTGACAAATTAACAAAGTATAAAGCATAAACGAGTCACGCTGTTGTTAATTAATCTGGCAACAAATGCTATGAGGTCCTTTTGAATGGCCACCAAGGTTGAAGGACCTCACGCAATTAAATTATTTTATTTTAACTGTGGTGTCACTTAAGGTCTATTATATACCAACCAACAGAAATATTCAACAACTTTAAGATGTGGATTAGCGGCTATACTCCCTCCCGAAGGACGAGTAAGGAACCTCAGCCCGTAAGGTGATGGCCGGGAACCCGCTTTACACCCTTAGGGAGGTAATAATAGTTAGGTTAAGTTATGTTAGGTAAGGTTAGGTTAGGTTATGTTATTTTAGGTTAAATATAGCCCTCCCACCCTTCCAGAGAGATTTGGACAAAAGGTTGTGACAAAGCACTGGAGGGACAGTAATACTAAGCATTCCTCCGTCTGTGTACCATAAAATATTGTTTTCAGGAAAATTGATAGTTCCGGTGCGGCCTTGTTATAGATTGTTATGTTATGTTAGTTAGGTTAGGTTAGGTTATGTTAGGTAAATACTAGAGGTTAGGGTAGGGTAGGTTTAGGTTAGGTTAAGTTAAGTTAGGACCCACCCTCCCCCCATACTTACTTGATTAGATTTCATGAGTGTTTTCTTGTCTTCAATAGATGATTGTAAAAAAACAGCGAAGGAAGCACAGAATCTCGTAATGAATATAATTACATCTACGACAAACAGAACGCATCATGTTTTTTTTCATTATTCTAAAACATTAAGTACATAAATATATAAAGTACAATCAAAAATTAAAATTAGCCTCCTCTTTTTAAGATGAAAGTGAACAACAGTAGCATAACATGTCGACCAAAATGGGCCAATACAATATCTTAATCCATTAATGTAGACAAACAACAGCTATCTCTGAACACCGGTTAACTTCTAAAGTGCATATCAAATATGATTGCCATTTTCAACTTACCCTATGAACATTTAATGTTTCAGTAAGAATCAAAAATTTTGAATACTAGCCCAACTATGTTTGTTGTAGCTTGATCAGACAAATACAACCTTAATATATAGTGCCTAATCGTAAATGACGTTTAAAAGAAACATTAAATGACGAAATGAGTCCATAGATGGCAAGCTTTAAGACTTAATAAACATCAGTACCGTAGGTTACAAAAATTGAATCAGAATAATAAAAGCATAAAAGATTTAAAATAAGGAAACTAGATTTATATTGGGATTCAAACACTGAAGTTAAACAAATACCTTCAACAAAAATATATCTAACATTAAACCACTTATATATGAATAACTTCTTATCAGCATGCACTGTTAAAGGTGCAAACCTAAATCAGCTGTGAACAGGGTTCTTTTAGAAAACACCTTTGTTAATGTTTCACTATGTAAACAAAAATACGAAATATATGCCGAATCTGAGCTTTGTATGTACCGGGCTCAGGTTCCTCGCACGATTCCCCGGTATAATATACACCTTTCCTCCTCACGTATATATGAGCGGTATCTTTTCTTCCTCTTCCACTAAAAGGGATAAATAGTAACGTTGAAAATTGCCGCGGTCGAGTACATCGCTTACATGTCTCTCTCTATATTATGAATGTCCCAGAGATCTTCTGATAATTTGTTTGTTTTGTCAGGATAGAAATATGCAAACACCACCACCGGTCGAGACTGGAATGATACTATACTACCTTCATATTTTCCAGTCGTTATATAACCATTCTTACAACGTTCGAGCGTCTGATAATTAAATTCAGCCGCAAATTCCTTGTAACATCAAACACTATTCCATTGAATTGTTTTGGTGGCAATTAACATGGCGATGTTCGCCGTAGCGGTGGACGCCGTCACTAAAGGAAATAACTTAACGAATAATCACACACGAGATATATGATATGTTAGCTTTGTTAGCCAAACTTTTTAAGTAATTAAATATGTTGACATAATATTCGAATATTAATCAGATAATGAAATATTAGGTACGATTATGCGCAAAATTTAATGCTATTTTTAATGCGTATTAAAAATAAGTACATAAATATGTACGAGATATGTTTTGAAAAACGAAATACTGTGTAGGAAAAGTATACATATTTTGTATGCAACGCGTAGATTACTTTACTGTTGTTAAGTATGAGCTTGTGATAATAGTTACGTGATTTATTCGAGCGTAAGTTATGGTAGGTTTTGTCGTTGTAAAATTTATCTATGGATTCTTAGGTCAGGGAAGATATGTTGCTTTATGTGCGATGTTGGAATCTTGTTACGTTAGCAATATATTCATTTATTGTTATCCAGTATTTGAAATTAATTACACAAGAATTGGGATAATTAATTTTTGTTAAATTTTTACCATGTTAATGTTAAAAATTAATCAGTGAACGTGTTAAAGAAAAAAGTGTAAAGAGAATTTTTATGTCGCTATCAATGCTTAGCTTACTTTACTATTGTAAGCATGGAACTTGTTAATGCTAAACTGTTTATTCATATGTTTAAATAGTCGAATTAGTCAATGTGAATTCATGTTTACTTTTTTAGAAAGTTCTTAATGTTTGCTTTATTGATATGAAAACTATGAACGCATACCATATATTAATCATCGGTCAGTGATATTAATAATAGACAAAGGGTTATTTTTAAATAAAAATTATTTTAATTACTAGCAATGTTAATGTTTTAAATAAAAGTGATATGTTATCTAATATGTAAGTACTTTACGTTTCTGTATGCAATTGTAAGTTACTTTTACTGTTGTTAAGTATGAAACTTTGTTAATTTTAGCTGTTATTCGTGCTTAATTGATAGTTAGTTAAATAGATTTGTAGTGTACGTTATTAATTAACAAATAGAGTTAAAGATTTACTATGGTTTAGCAATATATCTTGTGAACAATTGTTACGTTAGCATATGAATTCATTGAACAGTGTATTAAGAACTTTATCTTAGACAACTTTTGTTTTACATAATATTTAGTTAAAATTACCTATGCAATGTAATTAAAAATCCATTAGTAGCCGCTGCCGCTGATGGAGATTAGCGTGGTCTTGATTTACTGAATTGTATCATGGTTTTAGAGTGTTCTAAATAACAGAAAAGAACGAAAAGATAATATATGTTATGAAAAGGGAAACTTTTGACTTAAAAACAACTGTTTTATAAGGCAGAAAAAACAAAAAGAATTTGAAATGTTTAAAATGGATTACAAAATAATGACAAAATGAGATTTAGAGGATCATAAGAAGCATTAGATATTAGGTGGGGAGGCTGAGGAGGCTGGGAGTTAAAGAGCTCAAGAGGCTCCAGAGTGCTCATGAGGTTCTAGGTAGGCTGTTTGATTTATATAAAAAACGTAAATTTTTTAAATGACAATGGTAATTGTATGTAATCATGTTTTATTGTTTTTTTATCTCAAATTTTTTTATTTTTTATTTTTCTTTTCTGTGATCGTGGATACATCATAGAAAAGATGTATACCAAGGTGTTCGTCCGTTCTATGTCAATATTTCAGGTGGTGTGGGACCGGAGACCACCCTTTGGGGTGTGTACGGCCATTTAACCCATATATGATGTGAATACCTAATGCATGTGGCAGTTTAATACCGATATGTTTCAGGTTTATATCTTATTTCAGCATATTTACAAAAGTAGTTTGTGGAAGAGAAAATTAACATGACGCATAATAGAAACTTTCTTCGATTTATTGGAACCTTTAAGAAATGACGGTCGTAGCAGCGGATGATACCTTATATGAAGGGTTATGCCGAGTTTCAGCCTTCTACGTCAATATTCCAGGTTTGTGGGGCCAGAATCCCCCATGGGTGCTCATTACAATTTAACACTGGTTTCAGCAATGATGCCTTATATGATAGGGGTATACCGAGTTTCATCGCTCATTCAATATTCAAGTTTTTGAGGGGCTAGCCATCCCCCTGGGTGCTCACCATAATTAACTCTGGCAAACAGTAAATGATAAACTTATATGATAGAGTATACCGAGTTTTCAGCTTTCTACGTCAATATAATGTTGCGGTGGAAATCCCTTCTGTGGGATCCTAGACACCCTATACGGCTTATAACCCATCACAGATTTCGAACTCTACGACCTTACAAACCTATATAAGGACACCAAATATTGTTGTTACTATACGAATGTTTATTAACTTCGCACCGCGTGGCTCCAGCACCGTGCCGGAGCCAACTGTCCTGGCAAATCCTTTGTCACAACCCCTGATCTAAAGTCAACTTTGATTACTCTCACCAAATTTCAGCCTATTAGGAACACTTTGATTTTTTTAATGGGGTGGGTCCCCTTCGGGGGACCCAGGGGATCGTAACCTCGTACGACTAGGGTACCTCACCATCTAAACCCCCCTCCAAATTTAACCAGATACGATAAACTCTAACCCCTATAAAGATATATATCTGAGCATAGGCTGAGCTGGAACCGGAGCCTAAAAATTATTTTCAGAACAAAATCAATTAACAATAATAATAATAATAATAATAATATAATAAATAATAATAAGATAATAATAATAATAATAATAATAATATAATAATAATAATAAATAATAATAATAAATAAATGAAAAAAATAATAACTTCAGGAGATACGATAAGTTCCCAGAGGCTGATTCGGTGCGGTGCGGGGCCGGAGTCGGAGTCGGAGTCGGAGTCGGAGTCGGAGTCGAAGTCGGATGCTGAGCATAAGGCACCTCAAAATTTAGATCTCTGCTAAATCACAATTTTCGACTGTAATAAATAATAATAATAATAATAATAATAATAATAATAATAATAATAATAATAATAATAATAATAATAATAATAATAATAATAATAATAATTTAACTTAAATTAACATGACAAATCCATTAACTTATCTCAAAACACGCGTTCTTATCAGCTGACGCTAATAAGGACACTCAATGCCCGCATTACTGAAGTTGCCTCTGAAACTGTAGCATCACTACTATATATATATATATATATATATAATATAATATATATATATATATATATATATATAAAATGTGTATATATAAAAATATAATATATATATATATATATCTATAATATATGTAGATCACTATATATATATATATATATATTCAAATGTGCAGCAAGTTTGTCAAGGCAAACATGCAAACTTGCTGCAAAATGGCTTCAAGGTCTGCAAATTGATGTAAGTATATATCAAACGTGCAAGTTGACAGTGGACAAACTTACTAAAACAGAAGTTCTCTGGCGACACTTGCTGCAGACAAGAAAAGTAGCCCTTGTTAACTTTGAAAGATAAAGATACGTCTCCTCAGGCTTCCTCCACCATGCATGGGAAATGCATTCCTCTTTGACGTACTGTCCGACGATTTTGATGCCTGCTCAGACAGCTGATTATTTTCATCATCACTACTTGATGTAGAACTGCATTCATGATGTCAGTGACGTTGGTGCTTGTCGGGGGTTGAAGAAGAAACGTTTGCCGTTATCTGTTTTTCTTGAATTATCTCCGACTTGCATTTTTGAATTTCTTCACATTTTGAGCAAACGATGACTTTAACCCCGTCCATAAAGAACTGGGAAATTAATTTTTTTTTTTTTTAGGAATCAAAAACTTTACTATGAAATACTAGTCGTTGCTTTCTCTGAAAGCAAACCTTTTGTTAATTTCTTTCAGTATCGTAATATCGTCGCTCTCATCATACTTATTCCTTGGTCGTTTTTATCGTCTGAGAATATTAATACTTCTTTTAGAGTGACTACCAGAAGAATGACGTTCTTCATTGATGACAAGATTTTGTTGATTAATTATCAGTGTGATATCTTTAAATAGTTGGAGTACAGTGACACAATTGTTTAGAATAGAATTATCATTTGAGAGGCCGTACAAGAAGAGAGATGAGATTCATTAAATGTAGGCTAGCCCTTCCGTTAGGAAAGTGTGAGAAAATCATAACTTTCATTTTTACTAAATTCAAAGACAATTTATTAGCGCAAGTCCACCTGAAAATTGTTTATAGCTCGCCATTTACAACATTCTGATTATAATATATACCTTTTCCCGAAAAGTATATAACTGTGCCATCTGCATATGGGAACAGTTTTGCATTGAAATAACTTTTCCCAGTTCTTTAGTATATATTATGCAAAATAAATGTCCCAGGCATGATCCCAGGGTTACATCACC
Organism: Trachelipus rathkii; assembly: GCA_015478945.1. Classification (NCBI taxonomy): domain Eukaryota; kingdom Metazoa; phylum Arthropoda; class Malacostraca; order Isopoda; family Trachelipodidae; genus Trachelipus; species Trachelipus rathkii. Next base: position 13,790 of record JABUQX010021038.1, on the reverse strand, counting down.
TTGTGAACCGAACGCAGCAGACCATTCACTTGGACATATTGCCTCCTGTAATTGAAATAAGATCTAATAAAGTCGAGACATAGACCCCTAATACCATATCTTTCTAATTTAACAATAAGTGCGTTTAAGTAAATTGTGTCGAATGCTTTGGAATAATCCAGAAAGACAGAAACAATGTTCCATCCGAGTCAAGCTCTCACTGACATCAAGCAAAAGCTATATAAAATTCCATCTTGAATTCCCTTCCCTTTACAAATCCAAACTGTTGAAGACAAATAAAAGAACTTCCAATATATTAATCTGTAAACCTGTTATACATCAAAAGCTTCTCAAATACCTTAGATATTGCTGAAAGGAGTAAAATAGGTTTAAAGTTTCCAAGTGTTTCATGACTTCCAGATTCGTTAGGTGGCATCACTCACGTTATCTTTAAAGAATCGGAGAATATTTCACTTGAAATACATCTATTAAAAAGCACAGAGATAATTTCCAACAGTTTACCCGAAATTATCTTTAAAATCCAGCAGGAATACAGGAGGTATGGAAGTTTTATCTTCAATTTATTGATAAACTTCTCAATCTCAGTCGAAGTACAAGGTATAAATGTAAGCGTGTTTTGTGGGGGATATATATTATTTTTGAATGCATTTGATATGCTAGGGATTGAAGTTCACAGACTTGACGGAACTTTTTAGAAAGTAGTCATTAAAAGATTTTAAAATATCAACCTTATCAAAAAAAAATTCCCCATCCTTGAATATACAATCAATTTTCGATTTCTTTTCATTCTCCGAAATATCATTGATATTTCTTTACATTTTGGTGTAAAAGTCGCAGTAGATTTCTGAATAATTTAATGAAGTCAAAGGATAATAATTCCATTTATGAAGCTTAAAATGCTTATGATTTTTTCCTTAATGCACAACAACAACTTATGGGCAATCCACGGACTGTCAATTGATCGTTTGTTGATTTTTCTGCCAAAAATGTTTAAGACCACAGACACTTAATCCTTCAACCTCATCATAAATCGAACAAATCCTTCGTCAGTATTTCCAGTAGTTAAGCTATCCAAAACACTCTCTCAAGGACACCACTTCCTTCTTTAAAATATTAGCCTGTAATTTTCCTAACCCTTTTTTTACTGTTGTTTGCAGACTTCCTTAAGTCGCGTCTGTCACAGAGCAGCACGTGGGATAATGATAAGATAGTCAGCAATTTAAAGCAAAATTTCGGGATTGATAGATACGTTGGTCCATATATGACCCAGTTATGTGCTACATTCGGCTG
>JABUQX010021038.1:0-7500 GCA_015478945.1 Trachelipus rathkii | reverse complement strand
CATAGGTGATAAGATATAAGAATTCCGACACCCTGAAAGAGTACATATAATATAGTTTACAAAAGTTCAGAACAAATGGACTATCGACACAAAAAAAAAAACAAGCTAGGTTATCTTATGAGAAACCCATTCATTCTATCAAAGTTCTTCAGTTTCCTAGTTAGACGAGAGATGAGAGAGAGAGAGAGAGAGAGAGAAGAGAGAGAGAGAGAGAAGAGAGAGAGAGAGAGAGAGAGAGAGAGAAGAGACAGAGAAGAGAGAGAGAGAGCTTTTGGCGAGAGCAGAGAGAGGAGAGAGAGAGAGAGAGAGAGAGAGAGAGAGAGAGAGAGAGAGAGGAGAGAGAGAAGGAGATGCTATTTGTTGAATCACTCAATGGAGGTACGAGCCCACTGCGCAAGGCACCATTTTCCTAACGATGCTAGCAATTGAGTTTCGTGCTAAGAATTTTCAGAGTTAGAAGAGATGAATGCTTACTGGAGAAGTGATAGACTGCTGTGTCAAGAAGAGAATCTTATTTCAGAAATTATTTGATCTGATATACATGAAGCAAAAATTAACTAACACATGAGAAAAGAGTGTTGAGCATTCCAATCACCTTGAAGTTCGTAACATATATAAATAATATACTATATATATATATATAATATATTATATATATATTATATAGAATATATATAATATATATATTAATATATATATATAGATATATAATATAATAATAATATATATATATATATATATATATAAAATATAAAATCATATATATATATATATATAATATAATTATATATATATAATATATATATATATATATATATATATATATAGATATATATTAATATATATTATTATATATATATAATATATATATATTATATATATATATTATATATATATTATATAATATTAATATATTATATATATATATTATATATATATAATAATATAATATATATATATATATATATATATATATAATATAATATATATATATATATATACTATAATATATAATAGCTGGGGTAACCGATCTTGACGGGCCGGGAAGTGAAAGATGACCACGACCGGAAGTGGAAAGATCGGACCCTAAGGCGCTGCGCGTAACACGGCTGTGTACGTCATGTCGTACGTCACATAATAACGTACACGAAAAAAACCGAAGTTTTTTTTCGAAACAAAAAAAAATTATTAAATTAATAAATAAATAAATAAATAAATTAATACACATTAATTAATAAATAAAATAATAAAATAATAAATTACTAAAATAAATAAATAAATAAAAAAAATGAATAAAAACTTTAACATAATTACGTTCATACACACACACACAGACACATTCTACCACCTACAACACTATATAATATATATATATTATATATATATATATACTAATAATATATATAATAATATATATATATATATATATATATTATATATATACTATATATATAATAATATATATATATATATAATATAATATATATATATATATATATATACTATATATATATATATATATATAATATAAAATTTACGCCACACACCACACGAAGCAAAGATTAGGTTTTAAGGACGAGTAGGCTGGAGCGTGTTGACGTAATCTCGTCGTAGACGAGATTACAACCCTGCGTCCCCCGTAAGGGAGGGGGAAGCTGCCCCCCTAAAAGATTAAATTGCCTCGTAAGAAGACTTGGGAAATTGGATCAGTCGTATTATAAGAAGGAGAAAGGCAGTCTGAATCTATAGAGTTTGAATTGACAGAACAGCCATCGGAGCTGGCTCCGATGCGGTGCTTGTTTTTTAAATCTTCAAATGATTCCTATAGACTAAATAGTCATCTAATAAAAATATAGGTTTATAAGATCCAAGAGTTCGAACAGAAGTGTTTGAGACTTCCTTGGCGAGGCTGGTTCCGTCAGCTGGCCCCGGCGGCCACGCGTCGTGCGCGCTCACAGGGCGCGGCGCGCCAGCCAGTGCAATCCGCCGCGAAACGGGCACGTGCGCGCGCCCCCTCGCATCCCGCATGTGCGATCCGCGATACGAGAACGCAGACGTGTTCTGTTTTCTTTTAAAAAATTTTTATCTTTTTAGCTTTTTACGATGAGCTTTTGTTTTCACTTAATTTTCTTTTTCAAATATTTATATTTTATTTATTTTTTTTAATTTTTTTTTTTTTTACAATTTTTTTTTATTGCTTTTCATGATTTATAAACGTAAAACTGTTATGCTTTTAAGTTACCCTGAAATCCCAGTAAATCAGTCAATACAGATAAATCAAAGTACCATCAGCACACCTCTACCCTTCCATGATCTATTTGATCTATTGATTCTATTGATCTATTGATTGCAAGTCAATATTTTAAATCAGTAAATCAGTTAAATCAGTAAATCAGTAAATTCAGTAAATCAGTAAATCAAACTGCCCTCCCCTACCCCTTCCTACCCTTCCATGATCTATTGATCTATTGATAACATAACACAAAAACTTTTATTTATTTTGTTTTGTTTCTTTAAACATTCTGTTTTTACTAAAAAATTTATTCTTCTTTATGTTTATACCTTAAAAAAATTTGCTCTTATTTACATACCCTATCAGTAAATCAGTAAATCAGATAAATCAGTAAAATCAGTAAATCAGTAAATCAGTAAATCAGTAATTCAAACTTACCCTCCAGCCACCCTCCTACCCTTCCATGATCATTAGATCTATTGATCTATTATCTATTGATCATACTTGCATCTATTAGATCATATTGAATCTAATATGATCTATTGATTCAAGTCATATTTTTTCTTTATTTATATAAATTAGTTGTTAAGGAAGATCGTAATTATTTTTCCGTTCGCGATTGTATAACAGAAGGTGCAGACTACATAATTCGAATTACATAAAATTTTAGCATCAAATTATATTTACAAGTTATTAAAAGAAACAGTTTAAAAAAAAAACATATAATAAATAAATTACAGTATACACCACATAAATTAGAACTGATAGTTTGTACAGGAAAACATAAGGTTCTTAACATATTCAACATTATTATATTTTAAAAAGATGTTACATTAATGATTACTTAAACATAAAAGTCACTAAATGCGAGAAGTCAAGGAAATATACAAACATTATTTTTATTCTTATAACCACGGTATCCAGTGACCATAGCTCGAAACATCCCGATGAGAAGTGTTGAAAGATAAGTCCAGAGATCTTATCCAATATTCACAGAAACCGAGTACATTACATAGCGAATTACACCTAAAAAAATACTCTTTTCGTTAATTATAAAGCATTTAATATTTCCTTCTTCATTATTCTTTAATAAATTCAAAATTATATTTCGTACTACGTCAATCTCGATGATTTAGGATGCTGCGCGAAATACACAGAACTGAGATCGAGATGTCAAAACTTGTCCAAATTTAGAGACTTAACCTTAATGTGCCTTTTCTTAGGCATATTAGATACAGATGATAAGCATATACAAGCTTGAAAGCATCAGCTGTGAGACCGTAGGCATATAAATATACTGTATTTCAGCATAAGTCATGAAGATCAAACACCTATCCGTTATCGCAATGCAAGATTACAGCTCTTGCCGTGAATAAATCGTAAAAAGACGCGACATTAGAGAATGTGAAGCCTTACGTATATATCTCATCATCCACGACCGTATGAATTGACCATTTTCACATGCAAACTAGATACCTCTAAGGATCCGAAATGGGGTAAATTTAAAGGCAGACTTCCCATAGTTTCTAGAATAGGCATCGTGTCTACATTCCTATTATTAACCTGTTCTGAGGTAAGCTACCATTGACGATGATAGGTATATTAATACTCGATAATCCTTGGGTAAAGTTAAAAAATTTAGTCTCAATTCTCTTGATTGGATATTTTGCTGTATTTCCATATGTTAAAGGGAGATAATTTCACTTTACGTACATAAAGATAAGCATCAGTAATTTGAAAATACAGTTTGAGCGGCTAGGTTGTGGCCTGTAGCGTTCCGTTTTGAACATGAAGACGCAAATTGAAGGAGTAGCTCTAGTTAACCTGATGCGGGTGGTCCACAGAGGTAGAATAAGTCTTTCCTGAGAGAATATATCACCGTTTACACGTCCATAATATTCGTAAGTGTTATTTTAGATTAGCGGCATTTGTGCCCCTATGTTTCTCACATCTTATTAACACCAATTGTAGATCTACCCATGATTGTAAAATGGATTGTTTAGCATATCTGAAAGAATTTACGTAAAGTTTCTGATATAACTTCGGAAAGGGCAACTTCAGCTGACTTAGCTCCTAGAGATGTTTGCATTTAAAAAACTCCTCAAGTGATGAAACATGTAGACAGGAAAATTATGTCATCGGTGGATACTATGTGGTCGGTTCCTGTGAGATATTTGAACCATCTTCGTTTACTACTTAGTCTTCAGATATAAAAACACATCTCGACAGGACTCAAGATATTGGTCAAAGGTGCAGGGGATGTTGAATATCAAGAGGATACATCGGTATTGTGATTTGCGTGATATAGCGGAATTAATACTAATAAAAATTGGATTCACTCACACATGATCTGTGTAGGATCACAGAAAAAGAATTCCAGATTCGCTCTTACAACAGGTCGGGGGCATAGAGGATGGAAGAAATCATTCTTGCTACATACATCGCTGACGATATAATGAGGAATTATATGTTTAAACATTTTCTATATACGAAAATAGATCCAGGTTATTATCTTATTTATGGGTAAAAAAAAGTTATCCACTTGATCACTGTTATTAGAGAGCAAAACACATCAGACCTTTTTCTTATGGTCCTTATATATATTCTCTTTACAGTTTTTTTTACACGACACCTACACCTTGACCAGTCATCTTACGCCATATTTTCGTTTAACATCATCTAGCATTTCATCTGAAACATCGGCTAGTCGACGTTTTACAGCACTACGAGGGTCGACACCCCCCATAATATCATGGATTAAGTATCTATTCCCGTTCTGGCTGCTTTTTTAGCGATGTATTTACCTCCTGATTTTAACAAAAGGATCAAGCACGTCCTGAACAGCGAAAGCAAAAATCTCCTAAACCATATCCCCTCCTGCATTCTTAGAACCCCTGAGACTCCTTCTCTTATCCAATTGTTATTATTCATAATTTACCACGGAGCTTCTTTCTTATGTGCACTTTACACACTGCTGTCCCAATTGTGAATGGGATGCGGAATACCTTTACGTCTCTTATATAAATACGAATCGAACTCAGTTGTGCGTCCTTACTCACCTTGTAAGTAGTGAACACTTAGGAAGCTATATTTAACTTTACGACCTTTAGAGAAAATGAAACTACTCTTAACCAAAAGCAGCTTTATATTCTCCCTACATACTGAATGGGTCTATTAATATCTGTATTAACAATAGGTCAATACCAGAGGTCTTGAACATTATAAGAAGGCATGCATACAAAATGTAATGACTCTCAGTGTCATTTTTTGAGACATTACATCTTCCTCCACTTCGTGGTATAATATAACGTATAGATCTTAGGATGGCTTTGATATCGTTATTTCTCAATATTGAGTCTAGCATGTGAGTAATGACATTTACGAAACCAGGCTGCAGAATGGAAATAAAAAAACTTCTATCTTTCAGGTTCACAAGAGTTTGAGATTTTTTAGGTGACGTTAACGCGTTATCTTGCGTTAACGGATTTTTATTAACAAAGAAACACTGAAATCTTTACTAATAATGACTTGTGGTTTCAAATTTTCTGTTTTAGGCAATGAACACATGCAGATAACGACTTGATAATGACCCCACTTAACAATGAAATATTTTTCATAACGGAAATATTTTTTTTTCACCATGTACGATAATGTCCATATTAGCTTTAATTTTTAATCACACTTTTAACCATATACAACGCTTCTAAATATTATAAATGCAGAGGGGGACTCTGATATATTCTCAACAGATGCGTCACAGAATTCATTTCCATTAAACAGCTTTCATATATTCTCATCACAATTATAGGGTTTCATAGCTGGCGTTGTATGTCTGATATTTCAATTTTCCGGATATAGGTCCATAGAAGCGATGATGGCAGAGTTAAATAGAAATGATCTATCACTTCTCCATGTTGCACAAGTAACACTGTATCAATGTTTCCTTAAACTTCCACTAAGCATTATACTATAACTATTTTATAAACTTCGCTTGGGTAACCACCCATTTGACAAAGATACTGTTTTATTTTTTCCTCTCCCTTTAACAGTCTAATATTCTTTCTATCTTTATACTCTTGATCTTTCGATCAAACCGTGATTTTCTGTACTTCTTGTTTAATAGAAAAGCCCTCCTTTTATGTTCTTCACCATACCTAAATCCGTGTTCAAAATATATAGATTATCGTAAACCTTGTCTCCTTGGAATTCATCTGGACGGTATCTAGCACTTTTAAAAAAACTTCTCTCGACCATCCATGATTTCGTACCTTATCTGAAATTTTCATTCAACCCTAGAACCTCTCACATTAATCTCCGTACTTTCAAATAACCAGTGTTATCTTTAATTTTTCGCACAGGATGACTAGGAACTGAGGGTTTGTCTTTTTACTCATCTCTAGGGGATATTCTTAAGTGTCCTATGATAAGACCTATTATAAGAATAAGCCAAGAATCTCAGTATATCTATAAATAATTAAATGTATTCATCTTCGTGAAATATCTATGCATTCTTTCTTTTATAGTTCTTTGTACTCTTTCCACAATTGCAGCTTTATTAACTGAAAATGTGTTATAGTACCCTTCATCATACTCTGAACTTTTCTTGAAACTCTTAACCTAAAATTCAATGTACCTTATTATCTGTCCACATCTTTGAGGATATCTATCATTAAATATATAAATTTCTCTGACTGCAGCAGCTACAGTCTTGATTTTTTATCCTCTTAAAACTTTAACCATACAACTGTAAGTCTGGAATATACATCATTACAAAAAAGGAATGTCATGATACCTTCATTGTAAACTTTAATTTTATCCATTTACACGTGACAATCAATTGCCATACACTTATCTAAAGTGGGGGGCTACCGTTTTATGCGTGTGGAAATTTTTTTCGAATATAGTTAATAATGTAGTGGTAAAAGCAATCCTCACCTTGTAAAATAATTTTCAAATAAATCTTTTATTTTTATTTATTATGAGAAACCTCCTGAAGCAAAACCTGAAACAGCCTCCACTCTAAACTCACATGTCAAGGCTAGTACATAATCACATCACCAAGTAATAGTTTATCGACCGCCTCCTTAGTCTCCATGACTCACAATGACATTATCAATAAAAAACATATTCATTTATACTGAAAGGTGACATAAAAACCGAATGTCTATATGAAATATTTTAATTTCTTAATTATAAATAATAATTAGCTATTTTAAATTACAAAACTAAAAAAATAACCAAGTATACAGAAGATAAAAATCTCTCTG
>JABUQX010021037.1:57500-62411 GCA_015478945.1 Trachelipus rathkii | reverse complement strand
TTCAGCGTTTTCGTGCGCCCTTCAATCGGTGCTTGCAGGCAAATAATTATCAGCACCTCCTTCATCAGTCGAGAGAGCGTATTTATAGTTATAGGTTAGGTAGGAATGTAAACACCCCAAAGAGGAACAGTCTCTCGCGATACTAGTGAAAGCTCAATGTTTTTGCATCACAATTTGTAAATTTTGAAATTGAGTATTGAATGATATCTATCTTAAAAAAAGGAGTATTTTATTATGTCATGTTTTAGTAATAGCATTTTTTTATTTTAACTTTTCGGCTGATTAATTGAGTCTCTTCTTTCATTATTTTATTCTTTATATTGTAGCTAGTTAAAGAGAATCTTCTTGTAAATTGTAATCATGTTAAAACATAAAAGCTAATAGCTAAGCTTTTTAATAATTATTTGAAACTGGAAATCAAATAATTTTAAACAAAATCAAAGATAAACTGCTATAAATGTCATCTGTACAAATTTTTTTCCTTAAAGATACCATTTTAATTTAAAACTTGAAATATCATACTACAACCACAAATGAAATATAAATGACTAAGTATTTTTGTACAGGTAATGCAATCTTGAGTTGCCTAACGCAGTGCACAAATGTTCTATCTTATTACTGTAATATTTATTATATTAATTAAAATATCGGTATCGGTATCGGTATCAGTACCTAAAAAAAATAGAATATCGGTATCGAGTATCGGCCTCTTTTCTGGTATCGGTACATCCTAATAATAATAATAATAATAATAATAATAATAATAATAATAATAATAATAATAATAATAATAATAATAATAATAATAATAATAATAATAAAATAGGAAAAACTTTAACAAATAAATATTAATAAATTTATAAATTAAAAGGCGTAAATAAAGAGTGTATTGAGATGTTTGGTCATAGGAAAGGATGGATGATAGTCGGTTAGTTAGCGGTGTATAGTGAGGTGATGCTGGGAATCGACCAGGCTGGGAGGACAGAAGAAAAAGTGGATTGAGTCAATAAGGAATGTCTGAAGGAAAGAAATGTGAGTTTGGCAGAGACCAGAAAAGAAAGGTGCATAATTGTAGTGAAAGGATGCATAATGGTGGGGTTTGTGATGGGAGACCAGGGTTAGGGGCCTGGGGTCCAGGGATGAACTTCACATTGATGAGATACAATAGTGGCCCATCACAGTATGAAGCCCTAGGGGAATTTCTTTTTTTACTGCAATGAGTTCTCACTTAAGGGATGGAGGGGATGGTATAAGGAGGCTTCCTTATGACTTACGTTATGTCTTCTTAACTGTTCCATTTTCGTGCGTATTTTCCACTACCCCAAATCTAGTGGGAAGAAGACAAGGGAGGATAAAGAAAAAGAAAAAAATAATAATAATAATTGATAAATTTGTGTTTTGTCTCTTTTCCTAGAATGTGTGTGATGTTCCTTCTCCTTTCTACTTTCCTTGACGTATGGGTGAACAATGGAAGAAGTGATGACGATGGACAGTGTGGAGTTTCCCTCAAGTACCTTGTCGACCAAGTCGGCAGTAGCAACAAACCATGTTTCTTTGTTTATTTTTAGTTATTTATTTATCTTTTATTTTACAGTAATTAAATAGTATTAAAGTGTAGAGATGAACATTTGTGTCTCTAAAGTAGTGCAGTGTCGTAATAAGTGTATTGTGTATACACCTTTGTTGTTGTAGTATTTCCCTGAAAGGTAACATACTAAAAATACCCTGTTCGGTTCCGTTTATTAAGATTTGCACCTTTAGGTAGCCGGATATTTTCTTTGGCATTACCTTGTATTAAACTGTGAGAGAGAACGGTATGGTATAGTTTTTGTTTTTTGTTACCTTACAAGCATAAGTTTTCCAACCTTTAATTTGCCTTCAACAACATTCTACAAGCAAGTTCTTCATCTATATGTAAGTGTTTATTTTGTCTTCTCTGTTACCATTTTTAATCAGTGGTAGCAGAGCGTAGTTCGTTTCTCTCTGGGAGTAGTGGTGTATGGTTTACGGGGAAGAACGGGGTAGAGTAAGTAAAGTATTTTTGAAGTGTTGTATAACCTTGTCTGCTTCAGGTGTGTGTAGTGGTGAAGTGAAAGATGGATAAGAAAGGTGATGGTAGTGATACTGGTGGTGAAAAGAAAGTGGAAGTGGTTGTAGAAAAGAGGGTGCGTAGAGCATGTCCGGAGTTTAAAGGTGATTTAAATGCAGATGAGTATGATGTGTGGAAGAGTAAGGTTAAGTTGTGGTTTAAAATTTGTGGTGACGAATTTGAGCAACCAGCAGGTGAGATTTTGTTTGGTTTGTGTGCAAAGGCTTATGAGTGTGTGTGGATGGTGGATTGGGAGTCATTAGGTAAAAAGGAAGGAGTGGATGAAATATTACGTAAGTTGGATGAAAGGTATGCGAAAGAGAAACAAAGGGATAGGTACGACAAATTTATGTGAATATTTCTATATTAAAAGGAAGGATGGTGAATCAATGAGAGAATATGCGAATAGGTATGAGGTGATTGAGAAGGTGTAAGATTGTGGGTAAAGTGGATTTGGGTGAAGACATGAAATGTGTTCATCTACTCGAGGAAGATGTGAGTGAGAATCAAAGGCAAATGGTGTTAGCGTATTGTGGCAAGGATGAGTGGGTGTTCCGTACGTTTCGTGATGCTCTGATAAATATATGTGAAGGTTTTGGTAGAAAAGGTGAAAACAGAGAGAACAGAAGTGATGTAGCTGAGAGTTGTGAGAAGAGTTGGTATTCAAGTCAACGTGTGTCTGGGCCCAGAAGTGAAGAGTGGGTTAATGGTCAATTGTTGAATGTGAAAGACAAGAATGGTGTAGTGAGTGAATGTAATATTTGTAGGTCGAAATTTCATTATGCGTATAAATGTCCGTCAAGAGGTAGAGGTGTTTATGGTGATAGTAGGGGAAGAGGTAATAGTAGTGTTGTTGGTAGAGGTAGAGTAGTGGAAAATGTAGAAGGTGGTGCAGTAGGTGGTGGTAACAATGTTGTTGATGACATGATTTTCTATGGTGAAATAGTAAGGAGAAATAGTGAAGAAAGTGTGTGGAGAAGAAAGATTATTGTGACTTGTGTAGATCGGATAAACATTTGTGGAGAGATTGTGATGTGTATGGAGATTATAGTGAGTTGTGTGGCAAGAAGAAAGAAGGTATAATTGGTGTGAATAAAGTAGAGGTGGAGAGTAATATAGTAAGTAGTAAAAGTGGTAGTGTTGGGAGACAAGTAAGTGATAGTCCTAGGTATGGTGGAATGGGGAGAGGTAAGAGTGTTTATAAAAGTAGTGGTGATGAGGATTTTGATGACATGTGCGATCTTGGGTGGAAATCCTTTTAAGTGTTGTAGTGATGATGCCGAAGATGACATGAGTATGGGAGAGAGTGGTGAGGAAAATAGTGGTCCCGGGAAGGGTGTGGATTAAATAGAAGGTAGAAGGTGTGAAGGAAGTAAGTATTTGAGAGCGTTGTAGGTAATGAAAGAGGTAAAAGTAGAAAAAAGTAGGAGAAAGTGAAGTGAGATTTGTAGATGTGAAGTTGAAGTGTTGTGATTCAGCAGCGGTGAACCAGGGTATAGCAGTAAGTGTAAGAAAGGTGGAGTAAAGAGCAAAGAAGTGAAGAGAAAGTTGAGCGTGATGATTAACACAAAGTAAAGATTGGATGAGACACATTAAGAAAAGGTGAAATTGTGCTTGGATGGAGAATTAATGAGTACCTGTCTGGTGATGAAGTGAAGGGAAGTGTTAGAGAGTGGTAGGTTTATTGATGAGGATATAGGTATTATAGGGTTCGATTTGTCTGATCAGAGTGAAGTAGTAGTAGTAGTAGTAGTAGAGTAGTAGTAGTGGTGGTAGTAGTGGTAGTGGTGGTAGTAGTGTGGGGATGTATTATGCAAAGTATGTGAGTGAGAAGTGGTTGTGGTGTGTTATATTTTGTGTTGTGTAAAGTGATACGTTTTTGTACAATGGAAAGGTGGGGAGAAGGTATAAGACTGATAAATTTGTGTTTGTCTCTTTTCCTAGAATGTGTGTGATGTCCTTCTCTTTCTACTTTCCTTGACATATGGGTGAACAATGGAAGTGATGAGCGATGGGCGTGTGGAGTTTCCCTCAAGTACCTTAATAGGCCAAGAATTAGGCGGTAGCTTAACAAACCCAATGTTTCTTTGTTTATTTTAGTTATTTATTTGTCTTTTTATTTTGCAGTAATTAAATAGTATTAAAGTGTAGAGATGAACATTTGTGTCTCTAAGTAGTCTGTTGTTGTAACCAGATATATTGTGTATACCTTTATTTGTTGTAGTGACTTTCCCTGAAAGGTAACATACTAAGTACCCTGTTCGGTTCCGTTTAGTAAGGTGCACGCTGAGTGACGGACCATTTTGTACGGTGTGTATTTACCTTGTATTAGAAGCTGTGACAGTATAGGTATACTACAAATAGATAATTAGTATTAAGAGTATAATAAATATCGTATTGTATACTTAGTAATTCAAAGAACATTTCATTTATTTCAACACGTTGGATCAACCGAAGGAAACCAATGGGTGAGTTGTCTTTTCGTATATGTGTTGCTACCACTGTATTTTTGATCAATAATAATAATAATAATAATAATAATAATAATAATAATAATAATATTAATAATAATAATTTTCATACCTGAACATCTTGAAACTCTATTTGTCCCTAAATATTGATCCCTTGTTTTATCATCATCTTTATTTTCTAAAGGTTCATCCTTAATTTTGTTTTCACTTTTGTTATCCATAATGTATATAGCTATAGTCTATTTATTATCTTTTGGAAGATGATATCAGAAGAGACGAATTTTTACTATAGTGAGAAAATTATAAAAATAAATTAGCTAATTGATTTCATTTAATTTTTAAATTAAATGA
>JABUQX010021037.1:40000-52500 GCA_015478945.1 Trachelipus rathkii | reverse complement strand
ATACTAATATTTGCAATAACATATTTTTAGGATTTTGTGTAAGTTTCATAAAATTCAAGGAGGAAGGTTCTCAGTCACGATTATGAAAATTTTTGTGATGTAATTTATTTTTGTTTTCAATACTTTTTTTTTTTTTTAGTGAAAATTCATAAAAAAATACATTTTTGTGTATGTGAGTTAATTAGAAAAAATGCCAGAAGTTAACTGACAATCCTAAATAATTAAGCCTACCTTAAAAACTTATTCTAACACTTTCAAACATTATTATTTTATTTTTATTTTAATCTCAGAAATTGGACATCAACTAGCCTACTAAGGGCATATAATATGCCCTATGCCCATCAGGTCCAGTGAGTTGAATATTCCAGAATAAAAAATTTTTCACAATAACCTAACCCAAACCAAGTGTGTTTGAGATTTTCCCCATCTTAAAAAGATTAGATTCTTGTTAAATATATTCTTAGTCTCTGTTGTTACTAAGTTATTTTAAGTAAATGACCACAGAGCCTGAAAGGCTATTGCCAAAGGGTCATTTCTGTGAACTAGAGGATCAAGGGGCTCCATCATAGATACCAGCAACCATTGGAGGCTGGACAAATGAAAGATAAAAAAATGAAAATCTAAATAATCTACCCATACTCATGAAAACCCCAACAGAATTAAAAGCCTAGAAAATGGTTATCTTAAGGGGAAACTTACTATTGTAAAATCAAGAAGGGCAAGACAGATGCACCAAAACACAATAAGCAGTCCACTGTTTCCAAACTGGAGGAACTTCAAGAATGAACAAAGGGAACAAAAATACAAAATTACACACCTGATCCAAAATGTTTAGTAATAATAAAAAGATCTCAAATATGTGGGAACTAATAGCAATGAGAGCCTTGCCCTAGAATATATGGAACCATAGGTACTGAAAAATATTGGAAATCAGAGGAATGCATTTACATAAAGGAAGGCCCAAGAAACCCAAAAAGAGTTGACAGGTGCGATTTACATCATCTGAGCAGTCCAAGAACAAAGAGAATGATAAAGCCTCTGTCTCTTTGGGGGGAAGGGAAGAGAGGAAAAGGCATATCAGGGGTACCAGAAGACACTGATTTACGGGGAAAAGGGTCATGCAGAAGGGAAATGCATGCTAGGCCTCACCAAGATAGGCTCATCCAGTAGATAATCATCATCCACATCAATCATCTCATCTAGGACAGCAGTATAAGTTCTACTAATAGGACAATTAGCGAAAGGGACACCCTGCATTCACTGGGGAAAAGATATTGCATCTGAAGAAGTAGGCCAGGGAAAGGTCTTAAAATTCATAACAGGGTTCAGTTTATGCAGAGCTTGGGTCAGTGGACTATCAGTCCCCAAAGCCCACATTATTTGAGCAGCCCTGTGGTACACCTGGCAGTTCTTATCATTCAAGGAATTGGCCCTACCATAGATATAAAAGTGAGGGGGGAAGTAGTACAACCAGAAGATATATAAAAACCACTGCAAAGAGCACATCAGGTCAAAGCCTTACAGGTCAAGGACCCATGACCATACCGCAAACAATTATAACATCTCATAACAAAATATATCCATGGGTAAAATATATAGGTGGAATAGCCACTTGGCACTCTGTCAGGCAAGGGACTCTGAAATTTGAACTTCAATTGTAAGGTCAGAACACAAGAAGGATCAATAGAACTGTCAAAAGCCATAATTCTGGAAATATCAAGGATACTGGAGGAATTGGTACCAAACAGTTTAATAAAATCTTTCAATTCCTCTTCAGGAGCAGCTGTATCAATCAGACCAATTTTCCCATAATGAATGAGATGAGGCTGCACCACCAGACTTAGGCACCCAATTTAGTAATGTGCTGAAGATCTAGCTTTAGTTTATTCAAATCACGAGATCTCAAACTGAAAACCCATATATATATATATATATATATATATATATATATATATATATATATATATATATATATATATATATATATATATATATATATATATATATATATATATATATATATATATATATATAATATTAGTTATGAAGTTAACATTCGCATTCGCAGAGCATCCGCACATTATTAAAGATCGCGCTTTGCCCTGCGGATGTTTACTGTTGAGATTTGATAAAGAATTTTATAATAAAAATACTTAAGATGAATCTGAAAATGAAAATGAGTTGAAGGCAATTCAAAAATGGCTTGATATTCCATATCTTAATGTTATCAAATACATTCAAACTCTCTGGAGTCGTGCACTTCACACACGATGGAAGAATGGTATTGCTCAAAGAACCTCTTGCCTTGCCTCAGTTCGTATTCCAAAGTTAATATTCTTACTAATGTGAAATAAACATCATATCACCTGCATTAAGCTATTAGAAACCATTTGAAGAAGTACTAAAAAAATGGCCTCTACAGCTTCTATAGGTAAATACCATTAATTTCAATGCTAAGGAAGCATTTTGAACCATCTTCAAATGAAAATGATGACGGTTTAAAAAGAATGAAAGATGTAATTAAACTAGAGCTAGAAAAACGCTTTGGTTCTGTGGAAATTAATGACCTTCATACTATTGCAACTTACTTAGATCCCGTTATAAAGGCAAGTTTTTGTAACACAATATTAGACCAAGTTAAAATCGTCACTTTGTGTTGCGGTTAGAAACTTCAATCCGAACAGTCCATTAGTTCGCCACCCATTAAAAGGAAAAAAAACTGAAATCTACAGAACCAACACCTTCTACAAGTAAATCAATAATAGTCACTGGAAGAATTTCTACAGTCCAGTAGTGATGAAGAAACACTCATTGCCAAAAGATGTATTGCAAATGATTGAAAACTATCACCAAGGAAAACGACTAGATACAAATATGATCTGTCAGTTGAAGAATTTGGAAAGTTAAGCAAAATGTTTGCCCACGCTTAAAAGGAAATACTTGCCTGTCCTCCAACTTATGTTCCAAGTGAGAGGAGTATTTAGCAATGCTGGGTAATATATGATAAAAATAGAAACATACTCTCTGCAGAAAAGGCATAAAAATTGATGTTTCTCAAGTACAACCTTCCTATATTTGAATTTCAATACTAGTGCAAAAAAGTATATAATACATTGTAAAATCTCTTTCATTAGGCGGAGGTTGGGGAAAGAGGTTGGTGGGTTGCATTTTAGTTGGGTCCCCTTCCCGCACCCTGGTAACAATTATATTAACAGATTGTGGCTAAAACTCTCTCTCTCTCTCTCTCTATATATATATATATATATATATATATATATATATATATTTAATTGCTTGATATTTATGTATATATATATATATATATATATATATATATATATATATATATATATATATATATATATATATATATATATATAAATAAAACATCCGCATCCGTGGATGTTAAAATCAAACCATTAGGCACTGGAATGACATACATACCATAAGCAAAATAGGTATATATATATATATATATATATATATATATATATATATATATATATATATATATATATATATATATACTATATATATATATATATATATATATATATGTATATATATATATATATCCTAAAATTAGCTTTATTGTTTTTTATTCCGTTTTCTTTTAGGATTATTAAAGATGGAATGATTATCAGTAGATTTCATTAAAAAATCTCTACTTGCCAGTAGGAGCCTGCAGCCACATACAATACATATTTCCCAAAGGAGATTCATTTAAAAGAAAGAGGTGGCTGTTTATTTAGGATTATTGAAGAAAGCACAGTTATCAGTAAATTTTGTTAAAATCACAATATTTCTATTAGGAACCAGCAAGATAGAGTCAGTGTTTTATCTAATAGGCCGGTAGGGGTACCCTCAAGGGTCCAATTAAGGTCATAAGTTTATTTTTTATTCTAACAACCCCATCCTTAATTAAACTATCTCTCACATTTTCCTACTTCCTCTGCTGGAGTATGACCATGTAGGCTGTAAGCATGGAAAGACCCATGAGCATAAATAGTAAATAAATAAGGAATATTAAATAATGAAATAAAAATTTTAAAAATACTACGCTTTGAAAATAAGGAGACAAAAACAAACTAGGTCTAACAGCTCAAGTTCATTAGCAGTAGCAATGTAAAGGCATTTTTGATTTTGCATTAGTGCTTATGAAATGTAAGAAATGCTCAAGTTTGCATTCATTTTTTTCAACCAGCGCAAAATCGTAGGAAATGTTACCAAACAGAGGAAATTTCCTTAATTCTGTAAAGTTATTTTTTTTTTTTTTTTTTAACAATGGATAAGGAAGGTTTATGGTAATTCCTTTAAAAATAATAAGTCTGCAAATATTTGTATGGTATTCAATTCATATTTTCCCTCGTTTGATATACTGTATTCATATGAAATCAAATGATGTTTCTATTACGTGGTAGGCCCATTTGAATTGATGAATATTTCATTCAATAAAATCAGCTTTGTCCAATTTCTTCCAAATCAATGAACTCCATCACAATAGTTGATCGATTATTTGTAATATAAATCAATTGTTGCTTTTATTTGTTGGTAACTTTAAGTAGAGAGGCCTCTAAATAGTTTTTATAAAATTTACATCATAACTTCTAAAAAAAATAGTAATGAATAAAAAAAAAAACAATCACTAACTCTTTAGGAAACAAAGTTACAGCCTCTCAAAGTTTATAATTTCCTGCAGGCCTTTGCTATAAAAAAAAACTAAATAGGCCTCATGCTCGTTTTAGGGCTATCCTAGTTCAGATTACAATAAGATTTGTTAAATATACACAGATTTACTCTATGTTTGCCAGCAAATAACCTGAACTAGTAGGGTCCTAAACTGAGACCTAACCTAGTGGAGAGACAATGCCACTGTAAACCTAGACTTACTTACTTTGTACTTGTTACTTGTAGTGGTGGGCTTCATGGGGACCACACAGGTCCCTCTAATATGGCCTCCGCAGAAAAAGATCAAGAAGTCACAAAAGAAAATTAATCCCAAACTGCGTGGATCTCGCGGTATCACCAAGTCACCGAAAGCCGTTACGAAAGAAAACTAGGAATCCCCTCCCCACCAACCAAACACGGATATCGAAGTCGGCAAGAACCCCACCAGATCCCATTCCCAACATAAACCCCAGGAAAGAACACAACCACCCCAACCAACCGGGGTAAAGAAGAGAGCGGATAGGTACCAGGAGGAACGACGAAACCCACAATACAAGATTAGGGAAGGCCCTTGTGGAAAAGGATTGAAGAAACCAAGGACATGAGATCTGAGAATACACAAGAAAGTGCCGATAGAAGAGAACCACTCACCTGATAAGACGCAAGAAACTTCGAAAAAAGGGGACCCAAGGAAGCCAAGAAGGACGACCAACCATCTGTAGGACGCGGAGAAGAAAGGTGATGCTGCGGAACATTCGGCACAAAGGGAGCCTTCACAGGACCATCATGGGAAATCCCCTGAAACTCAGGGCCAGAAGGAAACTTATGGGAAAATTCAAACTTTAAGAGGCTGTAACTTTTCCTAAAGATTTTAATTTTCTTTTTTTTATATCTTCATACTATTTTTTTGAATCTATGCTGTGATTTTTATAAAAATCCGGGGTGACACCCCTCTGCACTACTATTGGTAGTGATAGAGCCACTGGTAATATTGAGAAAGGTGCTATTATTTATAAGGCAAATAAATATTAAGTGCAAAAGTGCAGTGCATTGAAATTATCATAATGAAATATATAGTCTTGGCTATTTTGATATCTAACAATTGTATTAATGATACATATATTTTGTTTTTAATATTATTGTCTTTATATTAAAGGTCCTATGATACCTCAAATAAATGATATGACTGTGAATTAGAATAACCATTTATTTTTATTATTTTTATAATTTTTATAATTCATATGCTACCTCAAGTAAATGAAATGTTTGGCCAATTGAATAAATCACTAGCTACATTTTATATGAGGAGACATGTACTTAGAGTTGTTGGGTTGAGCTGGGACCGTCTCGATGGAATCATGGCTTCTTACACTATCTCTATATTTCTGATGTTCTAATCTAAAGGCACGCCACACATGCGTGAATTCGCCGAACCAGAGCCGAACTCCGCATGTGTGGATGGGTCATTTTGGGCGAACGTTCCTGGTTCGGCTTGGTTCGTTATATACACGAACGTTTTCCATCTCTTGTGGGTAAATTGACACGAATCAAAGGAAGCGAATGGGAAGAAATTACCTCCATCCACACATTCGTACAAGTTTGGGTTTTATTTTGTGTTATTTTGTTGAGGGTTTCTAAAATCTTATTGCTAGTCTAGTGTATCAACATTTATTTTATGTGAAAAAATTTTTAAAATATTAAAAAATTTTGTGAATGCTATGAAATTTTATGAATCCAACCTAAATAGAGCCAATATAATAGGCCAAGTTGCAATTAGGCCCTAACTTTGGCAAGTTAACTACAGTCTCGCCTTAAATATAAGTACTATAGCCTATAGCTCAATGTTTTTGTGATGTTACCTTGTTAATGAAGTAATTTATTTAATTTCCGTTCCCAGAACTTTCTTTTATTATTTTAAGAAGACAGTTTGTTAAAAGGGTATTGGTGGGGTTCCGTCACATTTGGTTTTGTATTCATTATTATTGTTTTAAAGTATATCCTATGATTTTTATAAAAATCGGGGGTGAAACCGCTCTGCGCTACTATTACCAAAATAATAATGAAGAATAAAAATGAACAAATATGACTAACTTTAGCAAAAAAAAAAAGATAAAATATATTAAAAAAAAAAAAAAAAAAAAAAAAAAAAAAAAAAAAAAAAAAAAAAAAAAAAAAAAAAAAAAAAAAAAAAAAAATCAGGACACAAACTTTAAAAAAATAATAATGAAGTATATATAAAAAAGAATGATTTAAATCTTTAGGAAAAAGAGTTTTAGCACAGCCTCTCAAAGTTAAAAATTCTCCCATAGGCTTTCTTTCTTTCACATTTGGTTTTTTTATTCATTATTATTGTTTTAAAGTCTATGCTAAAATATACAAATCGGGGGTGATGAAACCCCTCTGCGCTACTATTACCAAAATAATAAGGAAGAATAAAAATGAACAAATGTGGCGGTCTCTTAAGAAAAAAAGTTACAGCCACTCAAAGTTAAGTCCTATAGAATTTAAAAAAAAAAATCAGGATATAGGCTACTTTAAAAAAATAATAACGAAGTATAAAAAAAATGATTTAAATCTTTAGGAAAAAAGTTTTAGCTCAGCCTCTCAAAGTCAAAGAATTCTCCCATGATTTCTTATTAAAAATTAATTAGACCTCGTGCTTTTAGGGCCATCCTAGTTCAGGTTATGATAAGATTTGTTAAGTATAGCTATATAGATTTTCTCTGTGTATACCTAACAAAAGATAACCTGAACTTAATTAATCAGATTATTGATAATCGTAAAAAACTTGATTATCGAAAAAAATAATGCTTTAGATATATCAATTATCTTATCTTACTCTCTCTATACTTTTAATGTTTAATAACAAATTAATTCCTCCAATTTTTAATATTTAGAGACCAGGGGACTTAGAAAATTAAGGCCTCTCATCTTGATGTAAGAAAACATTCATTTAGTAATACTGTCTGGTAATTGTGGTTCCCTGGATAATCTGAATCATATAAATACTATAATAAAAGTATAAACATTTAATTTATCAAAATGGTATTAAAAAATTTAAGGAAAGTTGTTACAGTATATAATTGTTTACAGAAAGGGTCTCTAAACAGATTTTTAAAAAAATCACAGCATAGGCTCTAAAATAAATAATGATGATGAATAAAAAAAAAATCATTTTAATATGTCTCATTAGGAAAAAAGTTACAGCCTCTAATAGTTTGGAATAGTCTCATTTGTCCTCAAACAGGGCTCTATTTTGTTTTATCGCACTTTATGATTTTGGTGAATTTAAAAAGCGTGAGGCAAGGCAAAACTATAACTCATATGTTAAGAAACCATAGCGTAAAAAGCGAACTAGTAAAAAAATTATAAATGCAATAGAAATTTAATCCTTAATATACGGTACCTATATCAAAAACTGAATCTTTAGTATATAGATTATTGGTAATAGTAGAGCAGAATCGCGTCATCACCGAATTTTATGAAAATCACAGGATATACTCTAAAAAAATAATGAAGAATAAAAAAAAAGAAAAAAAATGATTAACATCTTTAGGAAAAAAGTTACAGCCTCTCAAAGTTGTTAAAACTCCCATAGACTTTTCATTTTTGATCCTTCTAGGTTAGGTCTCATTTTAGGCCCTCTAGTTCAGGTTATGATAATTTTTGTTAGGTATACACAGAGAAAATCCATGTATGCTCAACAAATCTTGTAGTAACCTGAAGTAGGATGGCCCTAAAACGAGCATGAGGCCCACTAATTTTTTTTTATAAGAAAGCCTATGGGAAAATTTTAAACTTTGAGAGGCAGTAACTTTTTTTCCTAAAGACTTAAATCATTTTTATTTTTTTTATTCTTTATTATTTTTTTAGAGTATATCCTGTGATTTAAAAAAAAAAAAATTTTTAATTTTTTTATAAATCATATGGGAAAATTCAAACTTTGAGAGGCTGTACCTTTTTTACCAAAGACATGAGTCATTTTTGTTTTCTTTATTCTTCATTGCTATTTTTTTAGAGTATATTCTTTGATTTTATAAAAAATATTGGTGAATCTTTTTTTTTTTTTTTTTTCTTATTTTTTTTTTTTTTTATATATATATATATATATATATATATATATATATATATATATATATATATATATATATATATATATATATATATATATATATATATATATGGCATATTTGTAGATACTGTACTGTGACTTTTTTTTGAAAAAATTTTCTAAGTTCAGAGAAAAGTTAAGTTAAGTTTAGTTTTTCAAAAAAAAAAAATTCTTTAGGGAAGCTTCTGGAATTATGCCAAGAAGCTTGCCGCACTATGTTTTCTTAAAAAATAAACTTAACTAACTGAACAAAAAGCACTCACACAGAAAATTTTTTACAGAAAAAGTCACAGTACAATATCTTAAAATATATATATATATATATATATATATATATATATATATATATATATATGTGTGTATATGTCTCCTTGGTATATTCATATATATATATATATATATATATATATATATATATATATATATATATATATATATTAGTGCTGTTATAAAATGAGACCACCCCTTTTGGTAACATAAAAAAAAGACCACCCCGTATCTCAGCATATATGAAGTCCTAGAACAAAAAAAATTGGAGAGCCTATTATCCCAATTGAATACGATTGGAAAAAAAGTGTTATAATGGTTTGAAATCAATTTTTTGATTTTTGGGAAATTTTTTAAAATTTTCAAAATTTCACAATTTTTGGACCCATTTTGGTTGAGTTTTTTGGGGGTTTTCCATCGTTAGCTGTATTAAGAAATCTAGAAATTATTACCATATGTAATTAATTTATGTTAGTCCCATCCTTGATCTCATCCCACAACAAATTTTGTGAAATTTTATGCAGCCCATCAACACACAGGGATCGTCGAACTGGGGTGTTAAAAAAAGACCAGTTACATAAAAAAAAGACCACTTTCAAATTTTTTGAAAATTTGCAGGCATGTGCTCTACAACTCCTGTCAACATGCTGTAAGGTTGTTTTTTTCATTATGTTAGTGTGGGATGAAAAAAAAAAAAATTACACAAAAAAATAGACCAATGTTACATAAAAAAAGACCACCCAATTTTTTTACTTTATATATATATATATATATATATATATATATATATATATATATATATATATATATATATATATATATATATATATATATATATATATATATATATATATATATATATATATATATATATATATACAACAGATTTGGACTCTATGCTGACTCTGTGATGGTAGTGATGATGATAATAATACCCCACCTTGAATAGGGCTCTGCCCATGAGTGAGTGAGTGAGTGGTGGTAAGATTTTTAAAAGTTACAATGCTACATGGCTGTTCTGAAGGCAGGTAAGTGGCTGGTCAGCGACAAAGAGGCTGGAGCAATACAGCTGAAACCCTCATTTATTCTAATTATGCATACTAGTAGGTATTATTTATTTATACTTAATGGTATGTTTAATTATAATAAATAGTAATACTCTGCTGATTTATAGGTTTTTTTTTTTTTAAAAATCTTTAAAGGATAAGTTGCATATATATTATCAGGGGGGGACTGATTTTATATATATATATATATTTATTTTATTTATTTATTATTACCACATAGCCTCTTAATCCCGGGTAATATATATATATATATATATATATATATATATATATATATATATATATATATATATATATATATATAGATATATATATAGATATATATATATATATATATATATATATATATATATATATATATATATATATATACTATTTTAGTATATATCTATATATATATATATATATATATATATCACAAAAATATATATATATATATATATATATATATATATATATACATATATATATATATATATATGTATACTATATATATATATATATATATATATATATATATATATATCACAAATATATATATATATATATATATATATATATATATATATACTATATATATATATATATATATATATATATATATATATATATCAAATATATATATGTATATATATATATATATATATATATATATATATATATATATATATATATATATATATATATATATATATATATATATATATATATATATATATATATATATATATATTCTTTTTTTTTTTATTATATCTGTCAAATTATTTCAATCAATTTCCAACGATGGACTCTGGCATCACAACAAGGAGTTGTTAGGTGATGAGATGTATTATTTCAATGATGTTTGGTGGTCGTCATGTTCTTACACAAGTTTGTAACCACTTCATGAAAGAGCTCCTGCACTGGTTTGTTTACAAAGGTGTATGCAAGGGATGAAAGAATTGGAGGTAGGGAATGGTTTTATATTGATGGAAAATGGAAGAGAGTGTGAGGTGCCCTGCTTTATTGTACACTGATGATTTGGTTCTGTATGGCGAATCTGAAGAAAGTTTGAAAGGATTACAATATTTTTTAGTCTATATTAATTTAATTATAATACATAAGAATAACAGTAAGCTACTACAGGCATATATATATATATATATATATATATATATATATATATATATATATATATATATATATATATATATATATATATATATATATATATATATATATATATATATATATATATATCTTGGAGCTTCCAACATAAATTAATATTTCATTCATATAATTTTATTTCAGGACATTGACTCTCAACTAGAATTTTCAATGGTTGTTGATGAAAATTCAGAGCTTATTGAATTGAGGATTCAAATTTGAAATTGAAGTTTGATGAGACCTTTTCTATTTTGAAATCATCCATCGAAGCAAAAAGTAAAAGAGGTTCTAGCTTGATGATAAATTTGAATATATAAAAGGATATTATTATTATTATATATATATATATATATATATATATATATATATATATATATATATATATATATATATATATATATATATATATATATATATATATATATATATATATATATATATATATATATATATATATATATATATATATATATATATATATATTGAAAAGTTCAAACCAATGATAATTTTTAAGTTCTCTCAGTGGACTATTAAGTTCCTGTTTTTGTTAATAAATAAAAAAATTTGCCATTGATGTAACATGTGTTCTTTTGAGATTTTCCTGACCTGCAACATTGCTAATTTTTTTTTTTTTTTTAATCTAAATAATTATAAAAGTATTAAAGCAAAACAAAATTAAAAAAAAATGTATAGTAAATGATCATTTTATTTTATAAATTAATTATATATATATACCTCTTACTCCACTATATATATATATATATATATATATATATATATATATATATATATATATATATATATATATATCTATATATATATATATATCTATATATATATATATATATATATATATATATATATATATATATATATATATACAAACTTTTGAATGTATTTTACAGAATACTTTAGAAAACATTTTAGTTCTTTATATGTATAGTTTTCCAAATATGTAAAAATTTTTTTCTTAATTTGCAATTTGATTTTTGCTGCATTAAGATGTTACTAGGATTATGCATTTTTATTTAAAGGACTTTATTGTTAAAAAATTTTACTTAGATTACGGGTTTGAAAGCTTTGAAGTAGTATTGTTAATTAAGTGGTAGTAAATCTGTAAATCTTTAGATGTTTAATTTAGATATAAAATTTCATATTTATTAAGTAACAAAAAAAAATACATTTCATAATAGCTCTTCCTTATATATATATATATATATATATATATATATATATATATA
>JABUQX010021037.1:15000-20000 GCA_015478945.1 Trachelipus rathkii | reverse complement strand
TTATACTACGTATATATATTGTAGTATATATATATATGATGATAGATGTATGTTTGATGTTTTTGAACAATTTTCTCAGATCTATTTTATATTTTATATTACTATATCTATATACTTCATTATTAAATATAGAGTATACATACTATTATATACTATACATAATATATATATATATATTCAGCTATATATTATTATAATACTATTATATATATATAATACTGTAGATTTATATATATATATACTATATATACTATGATATACATATTATTTATATATATATATTATATATATATACTATATAGTATATATATACTATATATACTGATATAATTATACTACTATATACTATACATTAATTAAATATAATATTATTTATAAAAAGTTTTTAAATATATATACTATGATATATATTATATATATATATATATAATAGTTCATACTTATATATTATATTATATATAATATATACTAATATACTATATATATACTATATATTAGTATATATATACTGTATATATGATATATATAATTATATGTCATACTATATATATATATATACTATACTATAGAAGCCTTATATAATACTATATATATTTACTATATATATATATCTATATATATATATCATACATACTAATATATATATATCCATATATAATATATATTATATATGTAGTATATATATATTTATCATACTATATATATATAATATATATATATATTATCATATATATATATATAAAATATATTTATATACTATATATATTATTTACTATATATATATATACATATCATATAATATTATATATATCACACTATATAATATATAAATATATATATATATGATATATATATATATATAGACGACGAGAGAGAGAGAGAGGAGAGACGAGAGAGAGAGAGCAGAGAGAGAAGAGAGACGAGAGAGACGAGGGAGAGGAGACTGAGAGAGAGAGAGACGATGAGAGAGACCAAGACGAGAGAGAGAGAGGGAGCGAGACGAGGAGAGAGAGAGAGAGGAGATAATTATCGTGCATCACACCAGTCTCATGATTTAGAAATTAAAATCCTTTGCTAAAAATCCTGAGTAGGGAAATCCTTTCGATCCATCAAAAAAAGTATACACAGTGTCGCTGTAATAGCAACAAACCTTTCCCTACTCTAAAGTTGCTAAGGCTGTTTGGCCACTCTCTAGATCATGCCTCTAGGAACAATTGCCAAAGAGATTTGGCAGTTTTCCCATGAAATACCTTAAGCACATTGGAGTAGCCTATTGCATCTTGCCCATATCACCTGGCTCACCATAATGCAAAAAACAATTTAGTTCGAAAGTAAACCAGTAAAGTCTTGGTTAAAAATGTGGATGATGTTGCAGCTCAAATGGATACCCATACAACTTTTACTTTTATTACGGCAAGGAGGAAGACCTAAAACTTTTTTTGTATATCGCAATTTGTTCGAAATAGTAAATAGTCTTAGACCTATTTCCAAGAGTTGGATTCAGAGAAAGAGTAGGAGTCGTTCTGATTCCGGGGCGTAACAGGGTCGGAGCCAAAATTGTGCAGTGCCTAAATCCAAAACATGCCTTTTACTTGCATAATGTATGTTACATCCAGGGATGTGGAGTCGGTTCAAAATTTTCCGACTCTAGCTCCGAATCCAACTTCACCCTCTTCAAAATTGCCGACTCTAAGTCCGACTCCACTTCCCACCTCTTGAAAATTACCGACTCTTAATCAAACACTGACTCCACCCTTTTGAAAATTACCAACTCCGACTCCACCCCCTGGAAAATTTTAGACTCCAACTTCATCCTACTGAAAGGTGAAAACTTTTGGGACTAACTCCATAATTAATTTACCATTCCATTTCCATAAAGGTTGGAAAAAAGGTAACGAAAATTTTTTCCTATGAGATGAGAACATAGCTACGAAGAAGGACACCGGAAACGAGAGAGGAGTATATAATCGCAAAAATGAAGCAAAAACAATAAAAAAAAGAGCGGGAGAGAGAGAGAGAGAGAGAGAGAGAGAGAGAGAGAGAGAGAGAGAGAGAGAGAGAGAGAGAGAGAGAGAGAGGGAGAGAGAGAGAGAGGAGAGAGGAGAGAGAGAGAGAGAGAGAGAGAGAGTGGGAGAGAGTTTGGAGGAATATCAGAGAGGAAATAAATTTTTTTTTCTAGCAAAATCATACAGGAAGGATAAAAAGAAGTTAAATAACATAAAAAATGCGGAGGGAGAGGTGATGGTGACGGCGGAGGAAATAAATGAGAGATGGACTGGATATTTTGAGTCTTTGTTGAACGTGGAGAGGGAGGACAGAGTGCTGGGGGAGGAGGAGGATGATTTGCGGATGCAGGAGATGGAGGGGGATGAGGAGTTTACGGAGCAAGAGTTCGAGGAGGCTGTTGCTAGGATGAAAAATGGGAAAACGTCTGGTGAGGATGGTGTAGAAGTACATCATCTGTGCGAATATAAAGGAAAAGGAGATTCTAGAATTTGTGAAAATAACAGGTGGCATATCCCTGATAAATCATATAGTAAAGGTATATGAAAGAATGATAGAGAGAAGACTGAGAGGGAGGATAGAAGCAAAGTTGGGAGAGGAGCAGCATGGGTACAGGAAGAATAGGGGAACAACGGATCTGGTCGTTAGTTTTAAACAGATTTTGAAGAAGACGTGACAATTTAATGCTGGGATGAGCGTGGCATTCGTGGATTTACATAAAGACTTTTGATTCTGTACCAAGAGATAGATTTTGGTGATGTCTGGAAGAGAAATATCGAGTTTCGGGTTGAATGATAAAGCAATTAAGATCTTTTTCTTGGTGTGTATATGCGAGGATGGGACATCAAAGTGAGAAGAAGTGTCAAGTGATGGCGGGGTTGAAGCAGGAGAATGTATTTTCATTTTTTACTTTTTACCACTTGCATCAGTTCTTCATTCCACCAATAACCATTGACGTCCATACTTCCTATTTTATCACACCAATATGCTTCACATGCTCTACTAACAAACGCTTTCTTTATTTATCTCCGGATTTGTTAGATTTCATCAAACCCACTTTCAAATGACTTATTTGCAAGTGCCTATGTTATCTTGCCTTATATATAACTGTGTTCATTTAACTTTTCATTCACGATTCTCTCCACACCCTTCCTCTTTTCTTTCCTTTAAAAAGAATATATATATATATATATATATATATATATATATATATATAAAATATATATTATATTATATATATATATATATATATATATATATATATATATATATATATATATATATATATATATATATATATATATATATATATATATATATATATTATTAAAAAAAGTTTTGAAACGAAATAAATTTCAACATCACAATCATACTCAATGCATCTATAAAGTCTCCGTGCAGCACATGCAACCTTACCTATATCGGAGAATCAGTGGACTGGCAGAGAAGAAAATACCAACATAAGCATGATCTGACAATAGACAATCCAAATTCAGCATTGACATCTCACAGAAGCAACTTAAACCATAGAATCAACATAGAAGAAATGCAACCTATTATTTATATTTCAGATACTAACAAAAGAAAAACAATTGAATCCTTTTGCATAAAAAATAGTAATAACTATAATAAAATACCGGGTAAAACAAATACAGATAATATACAAAGCATGATAATGACAAACACCAAGTATTTAAAAAAAACAAATACTGCAAGAAAACATTCTAAATCGTCTACAAACTCATCAGTTAAATCAATATCTTACTGAAACAGTTCGCATTGTGCTTGAATAAATCTACATTGAAGAGGCCGCGAAAAGGGCGGCGAAAGCTCGCTGCGAGTTTGTTTAAATTGTTTAATGTAAAGTAGTTTGTTTTAAATAATGTGCAATAAATAATGTAGCTTATATGTTAAGTGTGATAATCTACCAATTAAAACCACAAATCAAATGGAATGAATAATTTTAGAGATTAGAATCTTAAATTTTTAAATTATATATATATTATATATATAATATATATATATATAATATATATTATATATATAATATATTTATATATAAATATAATAATATAATATATAATATATATATATATTATAGTTTTAAATGATATCAATTCACACTTTTACTGCAAAATGGAGGATGAGAGAGAACACAGATGTTCTTAAGTATAATTACATAAATTAAATATTGCAAGTTACTCACATAAATTTGTTTAATTTTTCAAGTTAATAAATGCAATCCCCTAATCTAAAATATTTACAACCCTATTCTCAATAAATGCATAAATATTAAAAGAACACTGAAGAGTTCGAGGAAGGCAAGTTTTGAGAAAAAAGCCAACAACAAATCATAAATTGGTACGAGACATTTTTCTCAATAAATAAATGTCATCATATAAGTTTAAAGTATTTTCATTAAAGCACTTTATCAGTTTACTTCCTTGAATTTCAACAAGGCAATGTTCTAAACTTTAAAATTAAAATACGTGCAACTTTTAGTTGTAAAATAAAATGTTTCACTAGATAACACTTATGTCCAAAAAGGGAGGTATTAGAATAGACAAATGTTCAACTTACAATCTGGTTTCAGTTAACATACTTAACTCCATTTTAGTTTTCGTAAACTTTTGTTCCGTTTCCAAATTTAGAACAGGATTGATTCTCAACCCTTAGTTGATCCATTTTCAGTTACATTACGAGAATTCCTGTCCTTTTAACAGAAATGAGTCAATCCACTCTTGCTCGGTAACGTAAACACCACATTCTATATTCGTTTAGTAGCAGGGAAAGAAATCTCACCATCCCCTGTCCAGAATTATTTCGTTTACGAACCATGGTCAGGCTCCATACTAGGCCCCTAGAATACATAAATATTCCTTTTTAAAAACATTTCTTTTTCTTTATCAAAAAAAATCTTTACTATTAATAAAAGAGATGTAACTTTTTACTTACCGCTTCCTGCGGGGTAGTTTCGTAAATATTCAACTCAGTCG
>JABUQX010021037.1:0-5000 GCA_015478945.1 Trachelipus rathkii | reverse complement strand
ATTATATATATAATATACAATATATATAATATATAATAAATATTTAATATATATATATAATAATATATATATATTATATTATATATATATATATATATATTATATATATAAATATATATATATATAATATATATATAATAATAATAATATATATATATATATATATATATGATAAATATATAATATAAATAATATATATATATATATATTATATATATATTATATTTATATATATAATATATATATATATAATATATATAATTAATATAATATATATATATTATATATATTATGTAATGTACAACCGAAAGCAACATGCATGTAACAAAAAACAATAACAGCTACAAAAATAAATATCATATTATTAATCAGGAGACATTTTTATCTATGAAATTATTAAAAAAAGTAACGCTTTGAAAAATGTAAATATAACTAAAAAACTATAACAGCTGTATGCAAAAGGTCGCTTTCTGCGAGAGATAAGAAGCTCGAGTAGTTCGAGTGAGCACGCAAAGGTGCCAAATGTTGAATTTTTTCTTTTTTAATTTAAAACGGACAAATACCCACGGGTAAACAAGAACGATGGATAGAGTCGGGGTTTCTCGGCCTACCGGGGGAAGACGGGGGGGACTTCGTCCCCCCCTCTGTCCCTCCGTCGGCTCGAAAAAATTAACATTTTCTCCAAAGCGTAAAATTAAAATACTGTTTGGCAACTCTTGCTATCGTGAAGTAATGCAGGGATTCAAGGTCAATCACACTGTATGCTTGCCACATCTAAGATTATACTAGTATTTAAATCATTAATTAATAATTTGAATTAAAAATCTGTTTTATTTTTAAGTATTTCATCAATGAAATTGCTTGCTAAAATCAAAAATGTTATTTTTTTTCCTGTAGCTATTATAATTTTTTAGTTACATGCATATGCTTCGGGGGCTGGCCTATATATATACTAATAATATATAATATAATATATATATATATATATATATATAATATATATAAATATATATATATATATATAATATTATAGTATATATATATATATATTATATATATATATATATATATATATATATATATATCATATAATTCATCGATGCTCAAATTCTTGCAGTGTAATTTTTAAAAATGATGTTAAAGATAAACAAAAAGAACAAATATGAAAAGAAATATAAAACTATAAATGAATAGCTATGTAGAAAACTAAATAAAAATAAACTAATTTTACCTTTTCACTTCTGGTAGCAACACTGAAGTAAAACTATAACACTGGCCAACAAAGATTTTGCGGCAAAACATTTGAAGGTCATTTTATAGGTAACTTGTTTCCCTGATTCCGAATATGACCTCCGTTTTCCTAGATTGGCTCTAGTTTTTGAGATACAGGGTGGTCACAAAAGTACATTAATAACAACAATTTATGTTAGGTTGTAACGTAATTCACAATAAAAAACACGAAAGATATAAATCAAATTGTTAATGAGTAAGTAAATAAAATGCTAATAGGTCAAAACATTCAATTCAGTACAATGAAATCACAAATAATGCATTACAAATCGCGTCTATATGATTGTCTTATGTGTGCAGAATGTGGACAATTACGTTGAAGGCTCCAACAATAGTCTTCTGCCATCATGTGTGTATCCCATCTTCCTTGGTATCCTTCTTCCATCACCTTGATATTTTGATGGAACCTCTCCCCTTGTTCACCTCACTATAACATCTAGATTATCCTGGGAACCGATGCTAAGTTGACGTATGTAGAGATGTGAAGCTTTATATGAACTCATGATTAGCATTCAAATTTTTTAGAAGTCTGAAAGCATTCCTGGTACGAGTTCTAGCATAGTTGGCAGTATTTGATGGTGCCCAAAAAGTTACTGAAACAACCAAGACAAAACCTTGCCAGGCAGATGCTTCGAATAATCATCATGAATTTATGAAATTGTCATCCTTGATGATTTTGCGAATTTGAAGGGCCGCTAAAGATTCCATCTTTGAGTTTCTCCATAATCAAACCATGCGATAAATCTGCAAAATATATTTGAAACAATCTCAACCATCATTTGTCAATAGGCCCTAACAAATTGCTTCATCAATCCTAGTTTGATGTGGAGTGGTGGGAAAAATTTTCACCCTGTAACCAGTGGTTCGTAATGATATTTGATGCACCTCAACGCATATTGTCCCTAGCACCAAATACAAACTTTTTCCAGTGGTCTTCTTTAGCCCTACTATTCCACAAGCATATGAAACAAGGTTACTGTATTTCCGCTTTGCTGCCCAAGTAAGATGTTGATCTTCAATTCAACGCATATAGACCACTGGTGTTTATTATATCTAAGCTTCTGCAAGATCATTCTTATATTTTTCATATTCCTCTTTCAGTTTTGTTGAGTGACCTATTTGAATCGATGCATAACTATTGCCATTGTTCAATAAAACGCACTTCATGCTTCTCGTTGAACTATCCATAAACAATCGCCAATCTTCTGGTCCAGGATCATTTAGGTAACCCCATTGGAGTAGGAGTCAGGGATGTTCTACATGTATACCTAGGATCTTCTTCTTCAATGAAAATACTGGAAAAGTCTACCTCTCTTGTCCGAAACAAAAAAGTTATTTTACGATTCGGCCCTTGAGACAAGTCTTTTTCACTTAGTCTAGATGCTAAAAGGCTCAGAAATCTTGCTTGACAGACTTAACGTCTCGTACTAAATCATTATCATCTTCCTGGGAGAAACTGTATGCTGTGTCTAGAAGTACTTTCTTCGATATTCATACAACTAATCTGCACGTGATGCACAACCAAATCCTAGAATAATCATTCCTTCCATTAGACAATGGCTAGTCTGGGAGTGTAGTGAACATGGGATGGGGACATCGTCGGAGTGGTACAAGGTCGCATGCTTGATTTTCAAACCGGATACTTTTCCACCAAATTTACGTTTTTTTGAACGATTGGATACCTTTCACATTTTAACCAAACAAAAATAAGCACTAGTGGTGATTCTTTTGGTCGTACTGGACCACAAATTTTAACCTTTATCTTCATCCATTTTCCACTGACGTAGATTTTCGACACACGTTTTACAGACCATATGGGGAGCCCAAGACTTATATTGGTCTCCGAGTTTCATTCCAAAGTATGCCAGATATGCTTGCTCCACAAAGTTAGTAATATTTCTTCTTTGGTTCTCCTGGCAATATTCACCACAGATGTAGCAGAATACATTGGGGTTATTCAAACAGGCTCTTCGTGAAGTACTCATAGTGTTCTGAAAATAGAAAAAAATAAAGTATATATAAAGGTAAGCCCCTTAAAAAGAAATAAAACGATATTACTGTAAAATATGCATTAAAAAAGATATTTGTATAAGAGTAAATCTGGAACACCCTGTATCTCAAGAACTAGAGCCAATCTTGGAAAACTAATGTCATTTCTGAAATCAACACACCCGATATACTATAAATTCGATAAAATATCCTTGGCAGCAAAAAAAAAAAATTTTTTTTGTTGGCCAGTGTAATGTTTCTTACAAAGTACTCATCTATATATATATATATATAAGATATATATAATAATATATACGTTCAATTATATTTTATATATATATATATATATATATATATATATAATATATATATATTATATATATATAGGTATATATATTATAATAATATATATTATAACAAAAGTGGGCGTGGCCTCTGAAGAAAAAAAAAATGAGTATTCGTATATATATTATTATATATATATATATATATATATAAGAAATATATATATATATATATAAGATATATATATATATATATATATAGATTATATATATATTATATTATAATATAATATATATATATTATATAATCTTTATAGTAGAAAATATATATATATATATATATAATATATGCAAAAGTGGCGTGTTGAAAGAACAAAAAAAATGATATTATATACATATATATATAATATATATATATATATATATTATATATATATATATATAATATATATATATAGTATATATATACTTATATATATATATATATATATATAAATTATATATATATATATATAATATATATATATATAATATATATATATATGTGCAAAAGTGGGCGTGGCCTCTGAAGAAATAAATATTGGACCCAAGCCACTTTTGATATTTGATTAAATAGAGCTGGGTGGGAAATATCTGAAGCCGATTGTACGTAAAGTAGGGCAAGTCCAGTAAGTGTTTCATCTCCAATAGTATTTCTCAAGTAGGTTTTTAGAAGTCATAATGTTGAAAAGCTTATTTCTACTGAAGCAGTAAATGGACAAAATTGGACCAGTATTGCAACAAATGTAAATATTTGGAAATTTATGACTGCAAACAAGAAACTAATTCTTCTATTGCTGTTTTTGTACGCTCTGTGTTGTGATGCCATTTCAACGTCCATAAATAATACTCTTCTTTTACTAAATCCTCAATAGGGCTTTCGAGTTCTTCCTTGTAATATGTTTCATCTTTTATCTTCCCATATGGCATATAACACCTGGTCGGTATTACAAATTGAAAAGAAGATAAAGTTATAAAGAAATTACTTTCTTTATGATTTAAAAACCTCTCTCCTAATGCTGATATTAAATCATCCAAAAATGGTATAAAAATGGATGTGCGATAATAAGTCTGTGGATCTGAAGTAAGAATGTTGGGTCTGTATTTTTTGAAAATTGTTAATTCCTGGTACAGCAATTTTAATACCCAGCTCAGATTCAGATGCGCTTACACATTCTTCAAAAATCTACTGAAATTCTAATATTGTATTTTCTCTGATGGTTTCAAGTTTAGTTTTAACTAGATTCCCTTCATTATATTCACTCATAACCAAATCAATAACGTGTGTCTGCAGTCGTTTTGAAAGATTATATGTTAAACTTGATAGTCTGTTTAAAACAAAAAGAGAAACCAGAAAAGAAGCATCATAAACATTGTTTAGAGTTAAGGTATCCCTTC
>JABUQX010021036.1:20000-23087 GCA_015478945.1 Trachelipus rathkii | reverse complement strand
CCTTATTTATAAGGTGTTATCGAATGTGTAAACTGATATATAGAGGCAGACGTAATGGAACTATAACATATATATAATATATATATATATATAATATTATAATATATATATATATATATTATATTATAATTAATATATATTATTATATATATATATATATATATATATATATATAATATATATATATATATATATATATATATATATATATAATATATATTTAAATTCAATTCATGTTTAACAGGTATGGCAGCTTTAAAGGTATTACATACGTTCATAGAATTATGAATCAGTTAACCAGATAATTACACTCCTTTTATAAATAATTTCTTTTAATGTATATATATATTATATATATATATTTATATATTAAAATTTTTAATTTATTTTACTATTTTAAATAAATATTATTTTATTAATTTATTAAATATTTAATTATAATGTAATTTTTACATACAAATGTGTATAAATATATATATGATTCTCAGACGTATAGAGCGTTGCGCCTGACTGAGCTGTGCACCTCATTGTTTTATAGTACTGTACTATCAAATTCTTATATAGAGGCATTAGGCTGCATTACTGTATTTAGAACATCGCGACTTTAAAAAAATTGAGATACGACATAAACATATGACAACACAGCACTAAAGTTCTTGCGTCGGTATAATGTCCATAAGTGCCATTATTTCAGATATCAGGGACACAAGCTATTTTTAACCCTAAAAATGCTTTAGTAATTATGAAGCTTATTGCTGGTCTCAAATAGGATGTCACATCATGTTTAAAAAACATCGAATGTTAAAACTATATAATATATATAATTAATATATATATATATTTATTATATATATATATAATATTATATAATTAATATTAATATATATTAATATAATATATATATATATATAATATATATATATTTATACTATTATTATATATATATTAATTATTATATATAATTTATATATAATTATATTAATAATAATAATAATATTATAATATTTTTACAAATAAATAATATAGTAATATTTTAATTAAGGCATTACTATATATATATATACTATAGAATAATTATATATATATATATATATATATATATATATAATATATATATATTAATATATTTATATATATTAATATACATATAAAATATATATATATATATATTATATATATTAATATTATATATATTAATATAATATTATATATATAATATATATTAAATATATATGACTATATTAAAATTCACCTTTTTAAATCCATAGTATATCTTAACTGGAAAGAAGTATTATCGCGACAAAGATACGTAGTATTTTAATCAGAAGTATGTGTAGTATAAACATTCTAGTAACCTGTAATATAATAGCTGATCACCTCTCATATCATGTACTTTCTGCCTAGAAAGGGTTTGTATAGTTAAAGGGTATGTTTGTAACATATTAATATCCACCTCTTAATTACTTTATCCATTAGTCATATGGTATATTAAAGAATAGCTTTGTTAAAGGTGTGATTTGTCTGGCGATGCAAAACAGATTTTGTCGATTGTATTCGATCGAAGAACGGTGTTGAGATTTTATCGAGTAATGAACAACTATTTTCATGTTTCTTATCATTTGAGTTATGTTCAAACATAGCATTCATGTCGCGCTTATATGTTGGTTCAAATTCGTAGTATCTCGCAACATTAGGGGGTATTCTATGTGTTTCTATTGATCCAAACTACTGACACTGAGAACTATGTCTATGTAGTTTAATTCTGTATTTGATTTCATTATTCATATTATTTATCAAGATACTCATACTATACCTAGTTAATTATCTATATTCTGATATCTCCCCTGATTTATAACTCTGTTGTAACTGTGTAATATATAGAATTCATATAATTATTATTTTTCTACTTATTGTATCTTAATATATATTATATATTATTTTATATTCTATTTATGTAAATCTCTTCTATTTTGGATCTATACATCTAGCTCTCGTGTATAGCCATGCACTCTCTTAATCCCACCAGAGACGTTTAGCTAACTGTGTCACCTATACTCTCACTGCCTTCTCGTCATCTTTTATCTCGATCACCGCATATAATTGATATATGTGCATCTGTCATTACATAATAGGAGTCCTACATTAGCCCCATATCCATAATCTTGCATTTCATCTGATAATTACATACCTATGAAAGCTATCCTGTATCGGGAAGTTTTCATATTCGTTTTCCTCATTAATACTATATAAATAATTACAGGAATCTGGTGTAAATTAATAATAATATATTAATATATTAATATAATAATACATAATATAATATATAATAATTAAATAATAATTAATTAATTAAATAATAATTAAATAAATTATATAATATAATAATATGGAATAATATAAATTTTAAAACAAGGTAAATAATTGAAAAATTAATAAGCAAAAGTTAATTTTAAATAATATAAATAGAACATTAAATACTTTAAACTATAAAGTCAATAATTGTAAAATTGTAAAACTTATTAATAAATAAAAGATAATATAACATAAAATATATTACATATTAATCAATTATAATTCCAAACATATTTTAAATTAATAAGTTTGATAAGATAGTATAATATTATAACTTATGGCATTCTAAGATACCCAATACGCAATTAGTGTATCTTTAAATATTATCTCTGTCTCCAGCTAAGGATTTATATTACAAAGATCCTGGCTGATTGGAGTGGATCATTTAAAGGAGAGTCTATATATTATCTTCTATTTATAATATATCAAGTACTGTTATGTCTGAACATATTGTTGATAATATATAGTTAGTAATATAGTATATTTATGATTATATCTTTATGTAATTAAGTTTTCATTTTACGAATTTATTGCTTTTATGTTAATTTATGTTTATTTTATTTATTTAAAATTACTTTTGCTTTAATTTTTCAATTTTACTTGTTTAAATTTTATTTTTCCATTATTAGTTTATTATTATTACTTATTATTACATTATTATTCTTATTATTAATTTTTTATTCATTTATTTAATTTTTATTTATTTTATTTTAAAGTTAAAGAAAGAGCATTATA
>JABUQX010021036.1:0-5000 GCA_015478945.1 Trachelipus rathkii | reverse complement strand
TATATATATATATATGTATATAAAAATATATATATATAATAATAATAATATATATATCTTTTAATATATATATATATATATAATAATAATAATAATAATAATAATATAATATATATATATATATATACTTTCTGCTATATAATATAGAGATATA
Organism: Trachelipus rathkii; assembly: GCA_015478945.1. Taxonomy (NCBI): domain Eukaryota; kingdom Metazoa; phylum Arthropoda; class Malacostraca; order Isopoda; family Trachelipodidae; genus Trachelipus; species Trachelipus rathkii. The sequence continues at coordinate 4,846 of JABUQX010021036.1, read as the reverse complement.
TATATATATATATATATTTACAAAGGGCGTACAGTGAAAATAATTTTTATCATGAAAATTGTATATATATATATATATATATATATATATATATATATATATATATATATATATATATATATATATATATATATATATATATATATATATCTATCCATCTTCTATCTTTTTATATATATCAGACAACTTGTAAAAAAAAATTCACTTTGGAAGAATTTCGGGGGGGTTCTGTTACAAACCCCACCATTATTACGCCCTATTTATATATATATATATATATATATATATATATATATATATATATATATATATATATATATATATATATATATATATTCTTCTATATATATATATATATATATATATATATAAAGCTTACAGCTACTTCTAATGAACCTAACAAAACTTAAGTAACCTAACTGGTAGATGGCAAGTAGCCCTAACCTTTATTGATTCACTGTTGTGCCGTAAAACTAGCCTAAACTTTATTGAGTTCAATGTTTTCATAAAACGAGGAATCATATGATCCAGTTCTGTGAGTTCCATGTATATATTGCTTAGAGTAGGTGACAAAGGGGATCCCATGCTGAGTCCGTTTTTTTGTAGGAAGAATGAATTTTGGAATTGGAAAAAACTATGTTCTAAAGAGAGATGTATTAAGTTTAGTAGAAGTGGAAGAGGATATGAGAGCTGTATGTTGTTATTAAGAATGCTCTTCTTTTACTAAATTTAATACACCTCTCTTTAGAACATAGTTTTTTCCAATTCCAAAATTCATTCTTCCTACAAAAAAACGGACTCAGCATGGGATCCCCTTTGTCACCTACTCTAAGCAATATATACATGGAACTCACAGAACTCTACCATATCCTTCCTCTTCCTGAACTCCAAAATTCCAACTGGCACCGCTATGTTGATGACATTTTCGTATCCTTACCACACAACATAGACCCCACCAACATATTACAACACATTAATAACATACATCCTTCCATACAATATACATTAGAATACCCTCACAACTCCACACTTCCTTTCTTAGACACACTAATCTCTTGGCACAACTCTTTCCACCTCAGCTTTTCTGTATATCGAAAACCCACCTCCAATCCCTCTTACATACACTGGTTCTCCTCGCATTCCACTTCCATAAAAATAGCCACCCTCACCGCACTATACATTAGAGCCCTCAGAATCTGCTCTCCCATCAATCTTAACAAAGAGAATAATCTTATCCGAAATACGTTCACCAAACTACAATATCCTACATACATCATCAACAAAGCTTACAGAAAAGCAAGATCAAAATACTATAACAACAATACCATTCCCCACAAACAATCTCAAAAACACCTCCTACCCCATCCCTCTAAAAAATACACAAAACCTTAAAAAATACATACCCCAAAACATCACACTCACTTCCACCAATGCTCTCCCTTTAAAAAAACTCTTCCATCCACCAAAACCACCCCCTGAACCTCTACAATGTATATACACCATACCTTGCAACCATTGCCCAAAAACATACATAGGCGAAACAAACAACTTTAACATAAGAAAAAGTCAACACTCAGAAGATCTACACAAAGATAATCAAAATTCATCACTAACCACACACAGATCACAATTCAACCACTCTATCAACAATAATTCCATGCAAAATCTAATCAACATCTCCAACCATCAAAAAAGAAAATTAATTGAAACCTACTGCATACACAATTTCAACAATTTCAACAATATGCAAGGCGAACATAAATTAGATTATTTACAACATAAACTTTTAAAATTTAATTCTCCAACTATCAAAAAAACTGAACAATTATATTATGAAAAACATCCTCAAAATATAACCCCTAATCCTAATTTTTTATCTGCTATTTTGTACATCAATTTAGAACAAATCCACCAATTTTTCCAAAAGTGACATTAGGTGAACATAGCTAAAAAAATCCAGCGGACGAATCTTTTTAACCACATAACTACCAATGTCATTATTCATGAAAAATAAAAATTCAATACCGGATTCTTCGAAATATTCTCAGCAGTCGTTTTCCAGAGTTGGTATTTTAATCATAGAAGCAGCTGAAGAGGCTTCTTGATATGAAGCGAAAGACTACTGCAATTCATTTTAATTTATACCATTAACTCAAGGAAAATAGAATTTTAACAGTGTTTTAACCTTAAATTGTGTTAAAGTGTTTCAATAAATTCATCTTAAGTTATAGTTTGCTTTATGCCAAAGGGTTCACAATTATTATATATACGTATATATTAGAGGTGTAGCGGATATCCGCATCCGCATCCGCATATGCGGATATCCGCAACATTTTTCTCTATCCGCAACCGCATTCGCATCCGCATGATTTTTTTTTTGGGATAGTATTCATTTATGAATTATGAGACTAAATCTCCCCAACTTTCTGTAACGCAAGATGTTCAGACTCATTGGAATAAGTAGTTTATACATGCTTGAGAGGATGGGAGAAAAAAATGAAGCTGTCTGCCCTTACGCTTCGAACAACACAAAGGTGAAAGGCCTGACAGGTGATGATAATGCGATTTTAGATAATTGTATTACTCTTCTTAAACCGTTTGAAGAGGTAACTAAGACTATTAGCTCAGAAAATTCTTGTTTGTCAGACGGGATTCCTCTAGTTGCAACGATGAAAGCTGTGCTAAATACTGCTATTAAAAGTAAGGGACTTTCAAAGATGACAGAAACACTCATGCTGGAGATAGATAATAGATTTCAAATTCTGCAACACGATTACGCATGTACAATAGCAACTTTTCTGGATCCTAGATACAAAACCAAATCTCTTGAACTACTTGTTTCACAGAGGGTTAAAATTTATTTAGGATTCCTATGATGATGAAATACTGCTAAAGGCAGAAATATCAAAAGTCAATAAAAAGCAAACGATTGCAGAAACAGACACACAAATAAAATCTGTTAACGAAACCATTGCTGAATCCATGAACGTTCTTTTGGCTTCTAGCAGCGATGAAGAGTCTTGTTCAGAGGTGTCAAAGGACACTCTGTCATTGATCGAAGATTATCAAAAGCAAAAACTCTTGGAATCGGATAAAGATCCATTGGTTTGATGGCGTGATAATTGTAAAAGTTTTCCACATCTTGCAGAACTCGCCAGGAATACTTAGCATGCCTTTCAACAAGTGTAGCTAGTGAGCTTCTTTTCAGCGGTGCAGATCTCATTTACGAAGAAAAGAGAAGCAAACTCTCCCTTGAAAGGGTTAAGAAGCTTTAGTTTTTGAATTGAGAATACTAATTTCAAGTATTATTATATATATATAACCTTTTTCCAAATGGGTGGAGGCTAGGGAAAGAGATTGGTGGGATGCAAAAGAGTTGGGTTCACGTCCCGCAATCTAGTAACATATATATATATATATATATATATATATATATATATCTGTCTCTTGCTAAAATATATATATATATATCCTTAATAATATCTCATATATATATATATATGTATATATATATATATATATACTCTGCGTGTGCTCTTTATATATATATATAATATATATAACTTATATATATGAAGTGCCTAATAGCTAAGACTAAAAAAACTTAACTATCCGCTTTCCGCATAAGCAATCATGGATGAGTGATTTTACTATCCGCATCGCATCGCATCCGCGGATGAACGAAAATTCACCGCTCTGCTACACCTCTGAAGTAACCTTATATATATATATATATATATATAATATATATATATATATATATATATATATATATATATATATATATATATATATATATAATAACAACTAATATATATATATATATTTTCTTTCTTTGCTTCTCAGGAAGGATTCTTCTCCTGTCAGCCGCGTAAGAATCTTTCTTCAGACGTCCCTCTCCTGCAACATTCCTCTTCTCTTCAGCGCTCTCATATTTGGTAGCTGACATCTTTCCAGAGAGTCCTCCACCGATTCCGCCCATCTCTTCTTCGGTTCCTTGGTCTTCTGCCCCCTGATGTCAATTCCCATCTTCTTTCGGCATTCTCTCCTGCTCCATCTTCTCCAGATGTCCTCACCATCTCAATCTCCCCACATCCATCTTCAGTGTCATCTTCTTAACACATCTATCTTTCTAACTGCATTCCTTCTGTCTCTACTCTTTCCATTCTTAGTTCCTATCCTCATCTCCATAAGCATTCTACTATCTTCTCGTTTTTGTCCATGTTTCCGCTCCGTACAGCAGTCTCGGAGTCAGTATGCTGTTAAAAATCACTTTTTAATCTCTATTCCGATGTTTCTATCTTTCATCATGGGGTATGCTGCTCGCAACTTCATCTATACTTTACATTCTTCGCGTAATCTCTTCTTCACTTCCTCCCCTTTTATAAACACCCTCCGAGATAATTGCAGGTATTTACCGCTTTCACCTCCTCCTCTCTCACCATCATTCTCATCCCCTCCTCATTTCCTCCGGTTACTGTTAATATCTCTGTCTTCTGTATGTTCATCTTCATCCTTGCTTCCTCCAACTCCTCCGCAAACAACTCCACCACCTCTCGAATAGCCTCCTCTCTCTCGCTGCAACATGCCAGATCGTCCGCATATGCCATATGTCCCCTTCAAATTCTCCCAGTCTATATTTCACTTTCCTTATCACCACGTCTAAATATTATAATATAAACAGCAGTGGCGATAAAACACTCTCCTGCTTCACTCCTGTTTTCACCTCAAACCATCTGTCTTCTCGCACTCAGTTCTAACATTACAGCTGCATTTCTCATACATACTTTCTATCGCCTTCTTTAATCTACCCTTCACTCCATAATTCCTCTCCATAGCTCTCCAG